>JAEVFF010000146.1:571317-681704 GCA_018901945.1 Pugionium dolabratum
TATTATCATTAACAATTTTTAAGATGATGCTTAAAATGTTATAACAATTGATTTAAATATTATATAGATATCATGTCAAACCTGGCAAAGCTTGATATCATTGTCTTTGATAAATCTGGAAAAAATTATATGACTTGGGCATCAGATGCAAAGATGCATCTGAGATCGAATGGCCTTCTTAAAGCCACCGATCCATCGGAAACGATGTCAGATGAGAATAAGGCTAAGGCCATGGTGTTTTTATGCCACCATCTCCATGATACGTTAAAAAATAAATATATCACAAAAGAAGATCCTGTGGATCTTTGGCAATCATTAAGAGATAGGTTTGATCATCAGAAACTTGTGATCTTACCTAAGGCTCGATATGATTGGCTACACCTCCGATTTATGGACTATAAAAGTGTTGGTGAATATAATTCCGCGTTGTTCGGAATTACTTCCAGAATGATGTTATGTGGTGATAAAATGAGCGATTATGATATGATTGAAAAAACGCTCTCCACATTCCATTCTGGAAATGTAGTCCTACAAGAGCAATATCGGACTAAAGGATATATTCGCTACTCGGAGTTGATGCAAGTCCTCCTTGTAGCATAGCAAAATAACGACCTCGTGATGTTAAATAAGCAATCTCGTCCAGCTGGATCGGCTCCATTCCCAAAAGTGAATGTGGTAGCATCCAGTAATAATAATAATTATCAAGGACAAGGACGTATACGCGGCAGAAGCCATAGTAGAGGTCATGGTCGAGGTCATGGACGTGGACAAGGAAGGGGTTTTAACATTGGAAAAAATAAGAATTTCCAAATAAATGAGGGTGGTCGGACAATAAGAAAACCGACCGAGAACGCTTGTTACAGATGCAGCATGAAAGGGTATTGGGAACGTACATGTCGTACACCCAAATATTTCGTCGATCTGTATCAAGTGTCAATAAAGCCCAAAAGTAATAATGTTGAAACCAACTGCGCCGATGATGAAGTTGGACCTTCCTTTAGTGGTCTAAATGATGATACTCATCTGGATATCGTAGATTTTCTTATTGATTCCGAAAGTATCAACGAGGATTAAAACGATTATGATCGATGAGAAATGAAAAGCTGCCAATAAGATATGTATAATATGTTTGTGTAACAAAACTTAACGATGGTTTTAGTAGTTTATGAAATATGTTTTGCTTTAAACTATTAATGCATCTCTATAAATTATGATACAGAAAATATCAGCAATTGGAATTGATGAAGGAGATATCTGTCTAGCAGATAGTGCTACAACGCACACTATACTTAAAGATAGATGATATTTCTCCTATCTTGATTTAAGTGACTCCGCTGGAAGCATGAGTACTATATCAGGAAATGCAAAGATAATACTAAGCTCTGGAGAAGCCAGTTTTTCGATGCCAAAAGGTACGAAATTTGAAATAAATAATACATTATATTCTCCTAAGTCTCATAGAAACTTGTTAAGTTTCAAAGATATCCGTAAAAATGGATATCATATATAGACTATGAGTAAAAATAATGTTGAATATCTTTGCATTATATATGAGAGGAAACATATATTGGAAAATTTGCCAATGTTGTCCTCTGGATTATATTATACAAAGATAAGCATAGTTGAATCATATGCTATAGTAAACCAGAAGTTTACTAGTACTTTTAAAGTCTGGCATGAAAGATTAGGCCATCCTGGATCAATTATGATAAGGAGAATTGTGCAAAATTGTAATGGTCATCCATTGAAAAATGAGAAGATTTTTCAATCGGGAGAGTTTTCATGTAAAGAATGTTCTCAAGGAAAACTCATAACACGACCATCAATAACTAAAGTTGGGAATGAATCTCGAGTATTCTTAGAGAGAATACATTGTGATATATGTGGACCTATTCATCCACCGTGCGGGCCGTTTCGATACTTTATAGTATTGATTGACGCATCAAGTAGATGGTCATATGTTTGTCTTTTGACAACAAGAAATATGGCTTTCGCAAAATTCATTACCCAAATAATGAAATTGAAAACACAATTTCCTGATTATGTCATAAAGAAAGCCAGACTTGATAACGCTGGTAAATTCACTTCACAAGCTTTTGATAATTATTGTATGTCAATGGGGATTGATGTTGAACATCCAGTGCCCCATGTGCATACACAAAATGGAATGGCCGAAAGTTTGATTAAACGGTTGCAATTGATTGCAAGACCGTTAATATTGAGAACAAATCTCCCAATTTCTATATGGGGTCATGTTATACTGCATGCAGCTACATTGGTCCAGATTAGACCAAGTGCGTATAATAAATATTTCTCATTGGAGTTGACATCTGGTCAATAGCCAAATGTATCCCATCTTTAAGTTTTTGGGTGCGTGGTTTATGTCCTAATAGCCCCATCACAAAGAACAAAAATAGGACCACAAAGGAGAATGAGAATATATATTGGGTATACATCACCAAGTATAATTTGATATCTTGAACCTCGAACTGGTGATATGTTTACGGCACGTTTTGCCGATTGCCATTTTAATGAAGATGAATTTCCAGCGTTAGGGGGAGGAATTAAAGAAACATCAAAAGATGTTACATGGTGTACACGAAATTTGATACATCTTGACCCCCTACAAATCAACGTGAGCTGGAAGTTCAGAAAATTATATATTTACAGAATATGGCAAATGAATTACCAGATGTGTTCATAGATACGAAAAAGGTGACGAAATCGTATATACCCGCTGTAAATGCTCCATCAAGAATTGATGTTCCAAAGGAACCATTTGATGGAAATAAAATAAATGACCCAAAAGTTCAATTGAAAATGGGGAGGCCGATGGGCTCTAAAGATAAAAATCCCCGAAAGAAAAAGAAATTGGGAAGAATGAGTAAAGATCTCCTAAAAGTATTACATCATGCAGATATTCAAGAAAATGAGAAGGTTCTTGAAAAATCTGATGATGAAAGTCTTCTTGAGGAAGAACATAATATAGAAAATTGTGAAACATCCATTAATTATGCCCAAGATGGAAAAATCTGGGTTAGAAATGAAATAGAATATATGGATAGAACATTTTCATTTTCTATATCTAAAGAAATTGATGATGAATATAATGATCCAGACCCGAGATCATTATCAGAATGTCTAGCGAGACCCGATTGGGAGAAATGGCAAAAAGCCATGAAAGATGAATTACTCTCTCTCAATAAAAGAAATGTATTCGGACATGTTATCATTACACCAGAAGATGTAATACCTGTCGGATGCAAATGGGTTTTCGTGAGAAAATGAAAAACGAGATCATAAGATATAAAGCACGACTTATGGCACAAGGTTTCTCTCAAAGACTAGGAATTGATTATGATAAAACATATTCCCCGGTTATGGATGCAATTACGTTTAGATACTTGATGAGTATAACGACATCCAAAAATTTAGAGATATACCTTATGGATGTCGTGGCTGCATATCTATATGGATCACTTGATAGTGACATATATATGAAAATTCCCGATGGATTTAAAATCCCGGAAGGATCCAAGATCTCGGAAAAATCAAAGGATTTTTGTTCGGTCAAATTACAGCGATCACTTTACGGATTAAAACAATTCGGACGCATGTGGTATAATTGCTTAAGCGAATATTTGTTGAAAAAGGAATATATCAACAATGCGATATGCCCTTGCGTGTTTATCAAAAAATCCTCATTAGGATTTGTTATTATCGCTGTATATGTTGATGATCTGAACATTATTGGAACTCAAAAGGAAGTTCATGATGCACGAACGCATATGAGAGAGGAGTTTGAAATGAAAGACCTTGGTAAGACAAAGTTTTGTCTCGGACTTCAAATAGAGCATCTCAAAGGTGGAATATTTGTCCATCAATCAAATTATACCAAAGGGTATTAAAACGCTTTAATATGGATAAAACAAATCCTTTGAGTACTTCAATGGTTAATAGATCACTTATTGTTAATAAGGATCTATTTCGACCTTGTGAGGATAACGAGGAAATTTTAGGTTGTGAAATACCTTATATGAGCGCTATGGGTGTGCTGATGTATCTTGCTAATTGTACTAGACCATATATTGCTTATGCTACTAACTTATTTACAAGGTATAATTCAACCCCTACGCGAAGACATTGGACCGGAATAAAACAAATATTCCGTTATCTTTAAGGTACAATTGACTTGGGATTATATTATCCCAGAAATTCCTTGTTTGGTCTAGTTGGTTTTGCAGATGCAGGATATTTATCAGATCCGCATAAAGCTCGATCGCAAACCGGATACATTTTTACATTAGGAGGTACTGCGATCTTGTGGCGTTCACAAAAACAGACATTGGTTGCCACTTCTTTAAATCATGTGGAAATTATCGCACTCAATGAGGCATGTAGAGAATGTGTGGCTCAAGTACATGACTCATCATATACAAGAAGCTAGTGGAATCACTACAAATAAAGAACCAACAAAATTGTTTGAGGATAATGCTGCATGTGTCGCTCAACTTAAGGAAGGTTATATCAAGAGCGATAGGACGAAACATATCCCACCAAGATTTTTCTCATATACTCAAGAGCTTGTGAAAAATCAAGTAGTCAACATTGAGTATATTCGCTCAACCGACAATGCAGCAGATCTGTTCACAAAGGCGCTTCCTACAACAATGTTCAGAAAGCATGTTCAGAATATTGAAATGCGTCATTTGCAAGATATATAAAGGGAATTATATATATCTTTTCGAGGGGGAGATTGCGTATCTGTACTCTTTTTCCCTTATCATGATTTTTATCCCATTGAGTTTTTACATTATAAGGTTTTTAACGAAGCAGTATGTAATACTTCGATAATAATAGATAATCAATGGGAAGTAACGAAGACGTCTTTGTTTTGATTACCTTTTTACGAAGTTTGCCGACTGATTTCTCCTATAAATAGGAGACTATGTATCATTTGTAAACTACAACAATAAGAACAAGAATAAGAGAACGATTCTCTCTTCTCTTTCTTTTCTTTTGAGTAAAGTTATCAATTTAATTTTATCTCTCTAGATATTTTTCGTAACGCATTCCATCTATTTCACCAATTTTGTTGTGTTTTAGAATTGTTTTTCCCTAAAAGAATGTCTTTCTATGTTTTTACTGTGTTTTTTCAAATGCAATTTCTAATTTATCCTTTACTATATGTTTACAAACCTCGAATTAGATCATAATGAATGATATTTTTAGTCATCGAATTTATATAGTGGTTTTACAAGATATGAATATCATTATGTATCTAATGATTGTTATATAAAAAGAAATGAAAGGGTTATATGAATGGTGGTGTGACCTTAGAAGAACCGTGAGAATTGAGATGACGTGAAGAACAAAAAACATAACCGACAAATGGAAAGTAATTGAGTAACTTTGCTTTAAATATGTGTGTTTTGAATTAAGGAATTTCCATATTATGAAACGCATGGAGCATTTAATGCTGTTTTCTATTTCTCCATCTTAGACGTTTATAATAAAAACCTCATAGTGGGCTAATATAGGACATTCTTGAAATTATGGGCCTTTAATAATTACTGTTTATATAAATGTGCCTCAAATTGGGTTTTAGTGGCGCATTTGTAAGTTAACTGGCCACGTAACAATCGCTGCCTTTTTTCAATATCGCTAATATATTAATTCAAAATTTCTAATAAATATATAAATAAATTCAAAATTTCTAATAAATATATAAATAAATTTAAATTTTCAATAAATTTAAATATAGAAATTTGATAAATAATTTTATCAAAATTTAGTAAAAAATTATAATGTAATATAAACAACAAGTAAAGTAAAATTAAATTTTTGATGTAATATATCGATTTTAAACTAAATTCACCTAAAGATGGAATATTATTTACGTAAGAAAGAAAAGAAGAAATTTCTTAAGAAATTATGCAGTTTTCAACCTTATTATATCGGATTTAATTAATTTTTAATAGAATTCATAACATTAATAAAGAATAGTAGAAAATAATAATTTTATGAGTCATGATTATTGTAACTACCAATCACAAATCTCTAGGACAAAAGTGAGGACCATAGTTTAAGCGATACTCTTTAGTTCAGATTAGATCGGTCCAATTTATGAATACATCTTCCGCCATTCTCACCTTCCAATTTAAAAATCTCTTCATCCTTCACGATCCCTTTCACCGTTTTCAATGGCTGCCAAAAAGCCCGGAGTGATCGCTTTATTCGACGTCGACGGTACTTTGACAGCTCCAAGGAAGGCAGCTACTCAAGAATTGCTAGATTTTATCCGAGAATTGCGCAAGGTATGTGATTGATCCATCGTCGCTATTTGTGTTTCTATGGGTTGTGTTTATGCCTGGTTAGTGTTTGATGAAATGTATGTGAGAGTTGCAGGTCGTCACCATTGGAGTCGTTGGTGGATCTGATCTAAGCAAGATATCTGAGCAGCTCGGGAAAACAGGTACGACTCTGATCGGGTCGAACAAACTATAATTGTGGTTGAAAATTCGTTTGGGTATTCAAAGAAAGGATATTTTCCTGCTTTGATGAGGATGCTCTCTGTTGTTTTGTTATCCTTTAGATGTGGACATCACTGAGACTTTCTCTGCTTCGAAATTTCTGACTAAATCCTTTAACAATAAAGATACAGAAGATCCTTGAATTCTGTAGATTGGCATTTTGGCATAGCTTCTCATCCTGGAATGTGTTTGATTTCCCAAGTAGTCTTTATCTAATTTTCTTAAGAGGGAATATAAGATCTGGCCCTATCTTCTTGCCTTGTGAATATCCATCTGTTTGGCTAATACTTTTTTGTTATTTTGTTATTATTTTTTTGCAGTCACACACGACTATGATTATTGTTTCTCTGAGAATGGTCTTGTTGCCCATAAAGATGGAAAATCCATTGGAATCCAGGTGCCTATGAAACAAACGGCTATTACATATCCACATTGGTGCTTGCTTCTTTTTTTTGTTCCTCAGTCGTTTTTTTTTTCAGAGCCTGAAGTTGTACCTTGGAGAAGATAAGCTGAAGGTAAAGTTCATATTATTGTCCCTCATGTGCAGGAGCAGCAGTTGCAATAGTGTTATGTAGTAGTTTAATTGATGGTGACGTATAGGCCAGTATGAATAGCTCATGATAGCTTAAATTTGACGATGCAGGAGTTAATAAATTTCACGCTGCACTACATTGCAGACTTAGATATTCCTATCAAAAGGTACATATGAAGATCAACCTTTAGTCTGTAGTCATGTTCTTTTTATTTGAAAGGATCTTCAAGCTATTAGAGATTCATCTTCTTGAAATTTCTATACACAGGGGAACATTTATAGAATTCCGAAATGGGATGCTCAATGTGTCACCAATTGGCCGCAACTGCAGCCAAGAAGAAAGAGATGAATTCGAGAGATATGATAAGGTAAAGGAAACCATTTAGTTTTTCTATTTCTTATAGAAATCAACTCTGACCACTATTTAAGTGATGTCATTGAATATTCTGTCTTAAAAGGTTCAAAACATTCGACCAAAGATGGTGGCTACACTTCGGGAGCGGTTTGCCCATCTTAACCTTACTTTCTCAATTGGAGGACAGATTAGCTTCGATGTGAGTATCAAAATGTAGATTATAACAATTATTTATATCCAATTTGTGTGTTACTAAGTCTAGTTACATTGTTATGACACAGGTCTTCCCTAAAGGTTGGGATAAGACTTACTGCTTGCAATACCTTGAGGACTTCAACGAAATCCATTTCTTCGGTGACAAAACCTATGAGGTAAAAAGCTCAACTTAACTTTCTGAATCTTGAGTGAATCTTCTATGATTTTCCATCAAGCTTGATGGTAAAAACACGGCTTTAACTTCTTCTGTAGGGTGGAAACGATTATGAAATCTATGAATCACCAAAAACAATTGGTCATTCAGGTCAGTTTGTTAGATATATTTATTGGTTAAGCTCTGTCACACTCTGTGTGTGTTGGTTTGTTTTCGCAACATGCTCATGACCAGTAAGATTGTTTCTGTTGTTGCAGTTACGAGCCCAGATGACACAATGGCAAAATGCAAGGCTCTGTTCATGTCTTGAAACACTATCTCAAGAACAGTGTCATAGTTTGATTCTTCTTTGCCAAACTATCACAACTTTTGATTCTTTACGTTACAAGAAATGAAGAGAAGTACGTTTGCATACTGATAACCCTATGTTTCGAATTTTGATTCATAAAAATAAAAATTTGGTTATAATCTTTATTTCAGAACAAGAACTGGTTCTCAGAGTTTTGAAACTAAGATCAAAGAAAATACCCTCTTTCAACAAAAAAAGTTGGATGTTAAAGATGTGTTTACAACAGATTCTCTCCAAAAAGCTTTAAACTTTATAAAAATTTACAAAAAAGAAACAGCAACAATTTGTATGCATATATTCATTTAAACAAAAAAGGCATATAAAAACTTCAAACGTGAGAACTGAAAAGATCTTTTATTACCACATTCAAGACTCAACCACCGGCTTAGGCTCTTCTCCTGCAGCTTCAGGGACCGCCTCTTCTTCTTCTCCTCCTCCTTCTCCCTCGGGAAGTGCAGCGTTCTCTTTAGGTTTGTGATCCTCAGGAGGCGGAGAAGAGTCACCAGAAGAGGCAGATCGACGGTGGTTAGCAGCAGCTTGATGGACGTGATTGTAACTTCCTTTCTCGAGAAAGAGCTGATTGAAATGGACTTTACAGTAGAGGACGCCGTTAAGAGAAGCGTAAGAAGAGTGAGTCAAAGGACAACCACTGTGTGTGCACCTGAAGCAAGTCTTGTGGTAACTTTCGCCTTCCATTGTTACTTTCTCAAGTGGATAAACTGTTTTGTGACAAGTTGCACATTTGTCTTGTGTTCCACTGAAGAATGAAGATAACTTGCTTGGAGCTCGAGTCTTGCAAATCCATTAGAGAAAATCAGACAAAAAGATAGGAAAACATACAATTTCATGAAATAGAAGATGAATCCTTTTAAGAATTATATGTTCATTACCAGATGATCATTAGGCTTCTCGGTCTTTCCTGCTGTAGTAATATGGATTATCGTTAGCACAGATCATAATAAAAATGGGAGATTTGAAACAGAACAGATGAGAGAGAAAGAGAGACCTATCTGAAAATTCTTGCTGAAATTCCCAGATTCTTTGAAAAGCTGTTCGAAGTGAGGCTTGCAGTACAGAACTCCATCCATTGATGAGTAATTGCTTATCTGTTGAAAATAATTGAGCTTTTTTTCTAAGCATTGTCGAAACAGAGTAACAATCAAGGAGGAAGTAGGAAAGAATGGAAGAAATACCACGAGAGTGCCGTTGCAATGGCTGCATCTGAAACAGGATTTGTGATAAGTATTACCCTCTAATGTCAACAAATCCATAACATACACGGTTTTGTCACAGGCCTTGCATTTATCCAGTGTTCCTGTGAACGACATTTTCTATCTCTCTATGTTGTTTCTGAACTTGATTCAAAGTTTGTTCTTCGTTCGCCGTTATAGTCTCCGGACACGAATAAACGACGAAGAGAATGCAAAAACCAGATACTTTTTTTCCTTTTCATCTCAGAGTCCTCTCTTATTTATCAAAAATTCTTGATTGAGATTTGAGGTAACTTTTGGTTCCAATGGTAGAGATTCGAAATAGGAGATCCCATTAAATTAAGGTCGATCATCAAAATCTAATTCTGGGATTGTTTATTTTACATTTTTGGTTTCCGAGCAAATGAAGGGTGTCGCTTTCTTGACGATTTCAGCCACAGTTCTATTTTTAATTTAGGGGGAAAGAGTTACGAATATTAAAAATATGGGTTGTTTCAGAAAAGTATAAAGTTAAGGGGTTATTTTTAAGAAATGATGTGGATAGGAGTGAAGACTGAAGAGTGAAGAGTGAAGACTGAAGAGTCAGTGTTACGGCCTCAAGCAACGACGCCGGCGAGTGTATCTTTCAGACTTTCACTTTCTCATTAACCTGACGATAGATTTTCAGAAAATTATTACTCACACACTCTCTCTTTCTCTGTTTTTTTAAACTTGTTTCTGGCGAGAACGGTTTTGTGGTTAACTTCAACGTTTCCGTTCTTGCCCCTTGAATTACAAAGCTAACACTTTTTACTCCGGATTGTTGTTTGTTTCAAGCCTTTTTGAAGATTAATTCCGTAGATTAGGATTTTCTGTTCTGTGTAATTTCGAGATGGAAGAATAGAGCTTGTAATGAATAATGATAACAGAGGAATATTTCCACCGGGAATTGGAGGGGCAGCTCCGGATCCCAAGTTTCAGTCACCGAATCGGAATCCGCGGCAACCTGATGCTCAGCAGTACATTCAACGAGGTTACCCACAAAACTCTCAGCAGATTCAACAATGGTCTACACGCGCTCAGCTTCCTGGTAATCCGAGTTATGTAGATGAAGTCGAGATGACGGTTCAATCTGATTCCAAGTAAGTGCTCATTAGAAAGCTGTTCAATGAATAGGTTTTCCCCAACTTTTTTTTTGGATTTGATGACTGTCTTAAAAGGTGCTCTTGGTGTCGTGAAGTAATGGCTTGTTCTGTTTATATGCTTATCTGTAATCAAGACTGGAAGGCAACGTTGAAGCGGCCTCCTCGAGATATTCGTTACCAGACAGAGGTATAAGTTTCCTGAGTTATATGCTTGACTGAGGTATGAGAAGATAGCAGCTCCCTCAGAAGTTAGTTCTTACTTTTTCATGTTGTCTACAGGATGTGACCGCCACTAAAGGAAATGAATTTGAAGATTACTTTTTGAAGAGAGATCTTCTAAGGGGAATTTATGAAAAGGGTTTTGAGAAGCCATCTCCTATCAAGGAAGAAAGCATTCCAATTGCTTTAACTGGCAGTGATATTCTTGCTAGAGCCAAAAATGGCACAGGAAAGACTGGTGCCTTCTGCATTCCAACGCTTGAGAAAATTGATCCAGGAAACAATGTCATTCAAGGTTTGTTACATGCTCTCTCTCTTCCTTCTTTCCTTAGCGATCAGTGAAACTTCCAGTGCTCATTATTTCAGTGAAACCACTGGCTGGGTTCCTTTCTGATATGCAAACCGGTACTTTCTTGCTGGGTCTTTCTTAGTTTTCACACCTTTTGCTGATCGAGTATCTTATGCAGCCGTAATTCTAGTTCCAACCCGAGAGCTGGCCCTTCAGACATCACAGGTTTGCAAAGAGCTTTCTAAATATTTAAAAACTGAGGTTATGGTCACCACTGGCGGTACCAGTCTGAAGGATGACATCATGCGATTATACCAACCTGTCCATTTGCTGGTTGGAACTCCTGGAAGAATATTAGATCTTGCCAAAAAGGGTGTGTGCGTTCTGAAAGATTGCACGATGCTGGTAATGGATGAGGGGTGAGTTCATGATATCTTGTTGGCCTTTTTTCTTCTACACCTCTTGGGTTATATAAGTCTTAGTTGCGTGTCTAAACATCAACAAAGACAAACATTATTGATTCTGCCCAAAGAATTTTCTAGTTTTCACTGAACAAAGCTTTAAATACAACAGAATTCGTTCTATCTTATGCTGGATATTTGCAGATTTCATGAACTAACTGCTTCGCGTGAGCTGATAGTTCTGACTCACAAATACCTTTCCCCAGGCCGACAAGCTTTTGTCTGCAGAATTTCAACCTTCTATAAAGGAGTTGATACAGTTCCTGCCGCAAAATCGTCAGATTTTGATGTTTTCAGCTACATTTCCTGTCACTGTGAAGTCCTTCAAAGATCGATATCTCAGGAAGCCTTACATTATCAATCTCATGGATCAGCTCACGCTCGTGGGTGTCACACAATATTATGCTTTTGTTGAAGAGAGACAGAAAGTGCACTGCCTTAACACACTTTTCTCTAAGGTTAGATTTTCCGACAGCCCTAATCTCCTAAGACTTTTTGGCTACTCAATTGACATGGTTGTTTATAAGGAGGTATGGTTTTCAAATTGCAGCTGCAAATAAACCAATCCATTATCTTTTGCAACTCTGTCAATCGTGTGGAGCTGCTGGCCAAGAAAATCACAGAGCTCGGTTACTCATGCTTCTATATCCATGCAAAGATGGTTCAAGATCACCGTAACAGGGTCTTCCATGATTTCCGCAACGGTGCATGCAGAAATCTTGTTTGCACTGGTGCGTTTTGTGTTGCCAGCGTGCGTGAACAAAAATTTTGTGCGTTTCATATTGAAGAAGAGATGTTGATAAGGCTAAGCGGGAAATGTCTGTTGCAGATTTGTTTACACGTGGGATCGACATTCAAGCTGTGAATGTGGTCATTAATTTTGATTTTCCGAGGACTTCTGAGTCGTATCTACACAGGGTAGGGAAATTGTTTTTGATCTATCATCTTGAGCACATTCCTTTTATAATGGGGTTTTGCTTCATTATATTACCAGGTAGGTAGATCAGGAAGATATGGACACCTTGGGTTGGCTGTGAATTTAGTTACCTATGAGGACCGCTTCAAAATGTTTGTGTTTCATTACCTGCTTTTGTTTCTCAACCGATACACCATCCCTTTTGTTTCATTGATTTAAGCTTTTTAACTCATTCATGTGGTTTTCGACAGGTACCAAACTGAGCAAGAACTTGGAACCGAAATCAAGCCAATTCCTTCACTTATCGATAAGGCAATCTACTGTCAGTAACTTCTACCAGGTGCACATTCTCCACCCGCCTAAGGCATTGATGAGATAAACCATGGAGACAAATCCCTCTCCTGGCATCTTTACATTGTAACTAAATAAAGCCACATTGCTCATAGATCCCAATGATTGGTTTGCCATTGTTTAGGTGTTTTGAGGGGGCAAATCATTCAGCTTTGGCATTTACAAACTCGTTCAAGAGATGAAGGCAACAGACAGAGTATTGAGGCAAGAAGAAGGCAGTATGGGCGGTTGATGGCGATAATAGTCGGTTGATGGCGATAATAGCCGGTTGGTTGTATCTGAACCTTTCAACCAGGTCTGGTTTGGTTTGCATATGCTTTGAAGACTTCGTCTGCTGCATGATGTGATCTTTTAAATAACTTACCTTCTTTAAGCTTTAATTTTTCATGTTCTAATAAACAAACCTTTTGCCTTTTTCCTTTGGGTTCTCGGTGGTTTATGTCTTTTCTTGACTTGGAGAATTTCTTAGTGGTAAGATCAAACCGAAGAAGACAATTTTACTACTTTGTCTTTGCTTATTGCTCCTAAGATCCACCATTGTCTTGGGCTTTAACTTATATATGATAGAAAAACTAAAACAAAGAAATTTATGCTCTAAAGAGCTTATTTAGGTGAAAACGAAATTGATAAAAAGATAGTTCATTAGAGCTTTATTGTGCAAATAAAAATAAAGAAGAGAAAGTTTGAAATGAAAACATCAAGACCAAATAATTTTTATGTTGATATTCATAAAAGAGAAGAAAAGAGTTGTTCTCAAAACAACTTGCAAAGTTGCCACATTAAACTTCATTACAAACTATTTATATAAATTTACTTCCATAACCTAATTGTATGGGCTAGATTTCTATACAAAATAGTTCTTCTTTTTGGGCTTCTCAATACTCCTCCGCAAACTTAGCGTAGAGTGAACGCAACGGAGCTAAGTTTGGATATGCAAACAAAGATAGCTTGGACATAGATATGAGTAACGAACAAGATTATTGTGATGTAGATTGATGATTCACCATGAAAAACAAACCTTGGTGCGAGATCTATTTAGTCTTATACTTGGAGAATATCACATGGCTCTCTCAGAGGTTTTCTTGAACTTGGAGAGCTTAGTTGATTTCACTCAGAGGTATTTGTGATTTTCTTTATCACACTAAGAATTTGGATTTCTTTGACCTGCTTAAATTCCTTAAAACAAGAATTTTCTTCCCACAATTACTAAAACCTTGATTATTTGATGCTCCATATCCATTAATTAATAACAATATGCACTTAAACATTCTGTCTCTTCGCTGTGACATTCCATCAAACACATTGTGTGCATTTACTGAGATTTTCTGTCACCATGAAAATCAACAGACAGCTTCATCCTAACTTCATCTTTATCAAACCAAAAATCCCAAACATTCGTTCCAACCAACACAACGGCAGCCATTACAAAGATAAATGAAACCAACAAGCGTGCTTACATTGATTTTTTGAATAGATCGTGATGGTCAAGATTAATGATGACGATTATCTCAGAAGAAAAAGCAGTCGCATCTAGAAGAAGATCAACATGGCTTTGGTCAGATCCCATGGAAAGACTGAAGCTCTGATACCATGATAGAAAAACTAAAACAAAGAAATTTATGCTCTAAAAAGGTTATTTAGGTGAAAACGAAATTGATAAAAAGATAGCTCATTAGAGCTTTATTGTGCAAATAAAGATAAAGAAGAGAAAGTTTGAAATGAGAACACCAAGATCAAATGATATTTATGTTGATATTCATAAAAGAGAAGAAGAGAGTTGTTCTCAAAACAACTCCCAAAGTTGCCACATTAAACTTCATTACAAACTATTTATATGAATCTACTTCCATAACCTAATTGTATGGACTAGACTTCTATACAAAATAGTTCTTCTTTTTGGGCTTCTCAATATATTAACGCTTGTCCAGTTCAGGAGAAGGAGAAAATGTCCAAAAACGATAACATTTTCTTGGCTGCGAATTATGTGGGCCACAGAAAATGTTGGAAGCCCAAATTAGCTGGAAACGACGACGCTTCAATAAACGCAGTGAGCTGCAGCAGAAACGGCAACATTTTGAGCTCAGGTGAACACGACAAAACAACGAATGTTGCACAGAAACGGAGAGAAAGGTGAAGGCTCGTACAGAGGACGATTTGGTCGTTCAAAATAGATTTCAAGCTCTACAGTCCTTATCCGAATAATTCCACACATAAATGGAAAATCGACATCTGTACTAGGGCATCTGGAAATATTTTGTATTGCTCTTATAAATACTTTGTTTCTAATGTGTAAAAACAGAGAAGAAAGTGAGAAATACAAAAACGTAAACTTCAGCTCTTTCTCCTTCTTTTAGATTATCTTACATGGTATTAGAGCCATGGATAATCACACTATCGAACTCAATCATTATTCCGTTCCCTCACTAAATATTTCCAACTGCGTCACCATAACTCTCACCGACAAAAATTACACTCTCTGGAAAACGCAGTTCAAAACCTTTTTATCCGGTCAGGGTCTCCTTGGCTTTGTAATAGGAAGAGTAACACCTCCAGTACCTACTATCACAGTCCCTGGTATCAATGGAACAAATGTGGAGTCACCAAACCTTAGATTATTTACAACAACAGAAAATGTGGTATCAAACTGACCAAGTTATCAAATCTTGGTTGTTGGGCTCATTCTCAGAAGAGATCCTCAGTGTAGTGGTGTCATGTGCCACCTCTCATCAGGTATGGCGTGCATTAGCCAACCATTTTAATCAAGTTACATCATCTAGACTATTTGAGGTACAAAGAAAATTGCAAACAGTGACTAAAAAGGAAAAATCTATGGAGGTTTATTTAAAAGAGATTAAAGTCCTTTGTGACCAGCTTGAATCCATGGGAAGCCCAGTGCCTGAGAAAATGAAGATTTATGCGGTTATACATGGTCTTGTTAGAGAATATGAACCTATCAGGACAAGTATAGAAGGTACTATGGATACTGATATTGGAACAAAATATGATGATATTGTTCCCCGTTTGATAGGCTATGCAGATCGTCTGGTGTCTTATGATGTTGAATCTAATATTTCCCCTCACCTGGCCTTTAATACCGTAAGAACAGAAGGTAACTTCTATTCAAACAGAGGAAGAGGTCCTTTTTTTGGCAGAGCCGGTAACAGGGGCAGAGGTTTCAACTTTATTACCAGAGGGAGAGGTTTTTATCAACAGCTTACCTCTGCAAATACATAGCAGTCCTGTTGTCTATCAAATATGAGGTAAAACAAGCCATCAAGCCTTGCGCTGTTGGCATAGATTCAATAATGCCTATCAACATGAGGATGTGACACATGCTTAGCTGCTATGCGAATCACCGATGTCTCAGACAATGCTGGTCTTGAGTGGTACCCCAACACCGGTGCCACTTTACATATCACCAACTCCCCACACCATCTCAGTCTCTCACAACCATATACGGGCACAGATCAAGTAATGGTAGGAAGTGGTGATTTTCTACCTATCACCCACACGGGCTCAAGCACACTCCCATCAAACTCAGGTATACTCCCTTTAAACGACATTCTCGTTTGTCCAGATATTACCAAATCATTACTCTCTGTTTCAAAGCTTACCAATGATTTTCCTTGCACATTCGAGTTTGATGCTAATGGTGTGCGGTAAATGATAAGGAAACAAGGAAGGTACTAATGCAAGGCCGAGTGTTTAATGGACTCTACACCTTGGGAAAGTCAGCCACACATCTTTGCTTCATGAGTTCAAAAACTGCAAGTATGGAAATTTGGCACAGGAGGTTGGTGCATCCTCATGTCAATGTCTTAAATAAACTCAATGCTTCCTAGTGTATCATTTTGAATAATAAGCTGAACTTTGCTTGTGAATCTTGTCGATTGGGAAAATGTTGCAGACTACCGTTTTCTGATTCTAATTTTTCTACAAAACAACCACTAGAAAGGTTTCATTGCGATTTATGGGGTCCTTCACCGGTTGCCTCGGTTCAAGGCTTTCGATATTATCTCATCATTATTGACAACTATACAAGATTCAGTTGGCTATATCCACTTAAGCTTAAATCTAATTTTTATGCAACGTTTATTTCATTCCAAAAACTTGCAGAAAATCAATTTAAAACACGGATAAAGGGTTTTCAGTGTGACGGTGGGGGCGAATTCATCAATCACACCTTCCTCAATCACCTCCAAAATAGTGGTATCAAGCCTTATATCTCATGTCCATATACCCCTCAACAAAACGGGTTGGTAGAGAGGAAGCATAGGCACGTTACAGAGCTCGGTTTAACTATGCTCTTTCAGTCAAAAGTACCTTCCATTTATTAGGTAGGAGCCTTCTACACGGCAAACTACTTAATAAATCTTCTTCCTACCTCTGCACTTCACACAAATGTGTCTCCTTACGAGTTATTATATGGCAAACTCCTGATTATGAAGCTCTCAAGGTGTTTGGTTATGCCTGCTTTCCCACCTTACGAGATTATTCATGGTCAAAATTTGATCCTAAGTCTCTAAAGTGTGTTTTTCTGGGATATGCAGATCGGTATAAGGGTTTTCGTTGCTTATACCCTCCCACGGGAAGGGTATACATAAGTAGACATGTTATCTTTGAGGAAAATAACTTCCCATTTACAACCACTTATGCTTCTGTTCACAACTACCCCGCATCTACTCTGTTTCAATCCTAGTTCAAAAGTTTCTCCCCATCACTCTCCTCACCTGAGTCACAATCAAATGACAAACGAAAACCAACTGAGATTTCTCAGCCCAACCCACCTTTCTACCAAGTTGTAGTTCCTACAATCTCCCCTGCAGAACCAACAGAGCATGCCACCACAGTCTTAACCCATCAATCTCCTGCAAGTCCTCCATCCTCCCCACTGAGTTCTTCGTCTTCCCAGATAAATGAGGAGTGTACTGGGTGTACGGCAGGCTCAGATCCTGATCCTATAGGCAACAGCGCTACCTCATCTATCCGGGAAACAGAAGACTTCTCAGACCAAAGACCACCTCCAACCGAGAATGCTCACTCAATGAGAACACGGTCAAAATTAGGCATTACCAAACCAAATCCCAGGTATGCTCTTCTAACTCAAAAAGCATCTTATCTTGAGCCCACAATAGTTTCAGCTGCTCTCAAAGACGCTGGCTGGAAAGCTGCAATGTTAGAAAAAATTACAACCTGTCAAGAAACAAACACTTGGTCGTTAGTTCCACGCACTTCAGACATGCATGTCTTAGGCTGCAAATGGGTTTTTCGCACCAAGTTAAAAGCAGATGGGTCTCTAGACAAACTGAAGGCACGATTAGTGGCTAAAGGTTTTCACCAAGAAGAAGGGATAGACTACTGGGATACCTACAGCCTCGTAGTACGAACAGCCACCATTCGAACTGTGCTTCACATTGCAACAATTTATAAATGGCAAATTCGCCAATTGGATGTTAAAAATGCATTTTTACATGGAGATCTAGGAGAAACAATCTACATGAAATAGCCAACTGGTTTTATGGATTCTACAAAGCCGAATCATGTTTGTCTTCTTCACAAGTCCATTTACGGGTTGAAGTAGTCTCCCCGAGCCTGGTTCGACAAATTTAGCACATATCTTATCAAATGTGGCTTTGTCTGTTGCAAATCAAACCCTTCTCTATTTGTTTACACCAAGGAGACAGTCACAATTCTACTTCTCCACTATGTCGACGATATGTTAATCACAGAAAATGATTCAACGGCACTTGACACACTTCTTCTCAACCTGAATAAAGCCTTCAAAATGAAGGATCTCGGCAAACTGTCTTACTTTCTTGGCATACAGGCAGTCTTTCATGAGCAAGGGCTATTTTTATCTCAGGAGAAATATGCAACTGATCTTTTAGCAGTAGCCTGTATGACTAACTGCTCCTCTCTCTCAACTCCCCTGCCATTGCAGCTCAATCGTGATACCTTTCCCTCAGATCAGTTTGAAAATCCAACTTACTTCAGAAGCTTGGCAGGGAAGCTGCAATACCTCACGCTTACCCGACCTGATTTGCAGTTTGCCGTCAACTATGTGTGTCAGAAGATGCATCAACCCTCTATAATCGATTTTCAGCTTCTCAAACGAATTTTGCGCTATGTAAAGGGAACTATTCAAATGGGAATCACGTTCAATAGCAACACAGATTGCACACTCCGTGCCTACTGTGACGCAGACTGGACTGCCTACAGAGAAACACGTCGCTCAGTTGGAGGATTTTGCACTTTTCTCGGCAACAATATTATCTCCTGGTCCTCACGCAAGCAACCCACAGTCTCATGCAGTTCGACTGAAGCTGAATATAGAACTACGTCTGAAACAGCCTCTGAAATAAAATGGTTATGCTCCATTCTAAAAGAAATCAACATTCCAGTTCTTAAAACACCAGAGCTCTACTGTGATAATATGTCATCAGTGTACTTGTCTGCCAATCTTGTCTTCCACTCAAGAACAAAACACTTCGATATTGATCATCATTATGTCCGTGAAAGAGTGGCTCTCGGGTCTCTTCTTGTTCGACACATTCCAGCTTCTCTTCAGTTGGCAGATGTCTTCACCAAATCTCTCTTAGTCTCCGCCTTCTCTTCACTCAGGTACAAACTCGGCGTGGATGTTCCCCCCACACCAAGTTTGAGGGAGGCTATTAACGCTTGTCCAGTTCAGAGGAAGGAGAAAATGTCCAAAACCGACAATATTTTCTCGGCTGCGAATTATGTGGGCTACGGAAAATGTTGGAAGCCCAAATTAGCTGGAAACAACGACGCTTTAATAAACGCAGTGAGCTGCAGCAGAAACGGCAACATCTCGAGCTCAGGTGAACACGACAAAAGAACGAATGTTGTAGAGAAAATGGAGAGAAAGGTGAAGGCTCGTACAGAGGGCGATTTGGTCGTTCAAAATAGATTTCAAGCTCTGCAGTCCTTATCCGAATAATTCCACACACAAATGGAAAATCGACATCTCTACTAGCGCATCTGAAAATATTTTGTATTACTCTTATAAATACTTTGTTTCTAATGTGTAAAAACAGAGAAGAAATACAAAAACGTAAACTTCAACTCTTTCTCCTTCTTTTAGATTATCTTACAGTATATTATGAGTTTTGCTATAATTTTTGTGTCAACTATCAACAGTTTAGAATTTCCGTGTGAAATCGTAATCATGCATGATTGATGCTTCATACAATTACAAAAAAAAACTCCATAAAACCTTCCACCTTAATGTTTTTACACACAAAATCACCAATATATGTATAAACAAGATAACAAAAAGTAACTATAAAAAGTTGTCGTCGAATCACACATACACACAAAAAGAGACGAATTGTCACAAACAATGACCTGAGAAGCAAGTTTAATAAAGACTTAGAAACATCCACAAGTTGCCTTTGGGACGATACCAGTGGCTCTGTACTTAGCAGCCATTTCTTCAGCTTTAAGAAGCTCTTCACCTCTTTTAGCTTCAACCATGGCTCTCCTCTCTTCTGCTTCCTTGTGAATGGCAGCAACTTTGTTCTTCATTTTCTCACCATACTGTGCCTTTTTCTTCTCGAGTTTTTCCTCAATCTTCCTGAGTTGGGCCTCAGTGGCTGCTTTCTTGCTGTTCTCCCAAGCAAGCACATCAGAGATCTTCTTTTGTGCTCTGTCCATTGTCATGATTTCAAGATCAGCTAGCTAATGATCAGTAAAAAGTAGCAATCTTTTGGTAATTTAGGAGAAAAAAAACAAGTTTACTTGTTCTCGGCCTTTGACTTCTCACTCTCTTCCCAAGCTTTGATGAATGATGTTTTCTTCTCCTTTTCCAAGTCTGCAAGTATTACATCTGACCAAAACACAGATCCATATAAGTGTCAATTAAGTAAAAAAACTAGACAACTTAAAAACAAAAATGATTATATAAAAAGCCCACCTCTATCGACCGAACCAGATGAACTTTTCTTCGGTGTAGACTCCTCAATGGGTTCTGCAAGAAGCTCATTGTTAATGTAATCGCAAATCGAAACTGTAAAAAATAGGGTTCCAAATAATGAAGATTCTAAGCGGCTAATCTAACTCAATTCATTACAAATTGTTTTTTTTTTCTCAAATCATTGCAAATTAGTTTTGTTATAGAAGTTTATGAAAGTTCACACAAAAAAACATAACATTAGGATTCAAAAGGAATTAAAGATAGCATCAACTTAAAAAAAATGAACTAATGGGCTTTGATTTAAAATTGTTAAAAGTTGGTACTTAATTGTTGTTTACAAGAGTTAGGCAACTTTAAAGGAACTAATCAAGAAAGCAAACCACTTTCTTAATTCATAGCTGTCCACAGCGCAGTGTCATGATTCCATATACTTCTGAATTTTGATAACACACAAAATAATTAATACCTACCTTGATTAAAACTTAACCAAATTCTAAAATTCTAATTATATACCTTCTTTTCAAAAACCTAATTCTCTTGAAACAAAAATGGAATGCTATGAATTAGTTGTAAATCTCGATTATAATACGGAATTTTGTGGCTAATCATGATTATTAAAAATTTAAACACATCTCTATTTCATCTTAAACACACATAATTCTCAAAAGTAGTATTATCATATAACACAACGATCCAACAAGTATACACATAAGTGTGTAAATAGAAAACTTACTTTCAACAAGGGCAAGAGCTTTGGACTCGACGGGAGGTGGTGGATTATGAATTTTCTCCTCCGTCGCCGGAGCTGGAGTTAGTTCCTTCGTCGGAGCTAAAACCGTTGGAGATTCAACGTCAGCCTTAGTAGTCTTTTGCTCTTCCTCCATTGCCTCTCAGCCAAACAAGAACAAAACTAACAAAAATGGTTTCTTTTCTTTTCTTATGCTTCACAACAGAAAATAAAAACAAAACAGATTTGGTAAAAATCAAGAATTTAGCCAATAATGAGAAATAGGTTTTTTATATCCTCCCGACCCGCGTTTAATATGCTTGAGACGTTTGTTCCTCATAGCCGTTGATGAAAGTAGCATGTGATCTTACGGCTGTAAAGCTCGTTTACACATTGGATGCTATACATTGCGATTAGATGCGATACATGTGATTAACACCTCACTGCCGACAGGTAAAGTGTTTCCATACGTAAAAATGTCATTGTTTTCCTGGTAGAGTGAATCAAATCAAATCAAAGTTATAAACCGATCTATATATATTTTTTTATTTATTTGGTTATTAATTATTTGACGCAAAACTGAACCTAAATTTGGAGTGAACTCCTATGTTCATGGAGTATCGTAGTGTATATGTGTAAATAAAATATCTAGATACTCAAACTATTATTTATATCATTTTAAAATAAATTTGTGGACCAAAAGGAGAAGATAAACGTGGAAGTAGACACGTTGAAGACAGGTACAAAACATTCCGGTTAGGTGCCCGGCTCATTTTGTTTGGCAGGTCGCGTGTATAAAACGTTCCGGTTAAGTTGCGCGTGGGATAGAAGATGATAAAACCGGTTTAGGCATGTGATATATGGGCCCTTATTTATGACTTATGCTCGTTTTTTTCACACCTTATGACTTTGCTCGGAATTCCGGCCAATTCATACACAAACTTTTTTCTGCGGTTACGATTCGATTACGAACTTTGTACCTGTGCTATTTCATTCACGCACTTTTTGGTCAGCGCCATAACATACATTGACTTGATTAATTCGTATTAATCATACATCAGGGGTAAACGACGTTTAATCCACCGTTAATCGAAGCTGACTGGAATGACACGTCAGCGATGACATAATTTTATTAAATGAGTTAAGGAAAGTAGAAAAATGTCGTCGTCCAACTTCTTCTTCTCTTCCCCATGGTGCAACGACAATGGCAAAATAAAAATTAGGGTTTTGTAAATTTTCAGATTTTGGAAAATTAGGGTTTTGCAAAATAAAAATGTCGTCGTCGCCATTTGCACCACGCCAAGCGGTGGTGATGCTGTAAAAGCACTTTCATGACCTCCGTATTACGGCGACAAAACGCCTCCTGCAACGGATTCCATCCAGCTGCGTTTTGGAGAGAAATGTCGGCGGGATAGGTGTTTCACGAGAGGGAACATCGCGGCGGTCAAGCAGGGCTGAGATCTGATCCGCTACTATTACTAAGGAAAACAGTTCAACGTAGAGTGGTCTCTCTCTCTCTCTCTCTCTCTCTTGATCTCGATTTCTTATTTCTCAGTGTACGACATATTAGTAGGCAGATAATTGATGTGGTGCTGAAGAATTCGAAACGATGTCTTGTCTTGGTAGGATTTTGTCGGTTTCCTACCCGCCGAATCCGTACAATTCGCGGTTTTCAGGTACCTATAAGCTCTCTTCTTTACGGCGAAATCGGAGATTGAGATGGCGATTCACGGCGTTGGACCCAGAATCTTCTTCTGCAGCTTCCTCACTCGACTCAGATTCTGCTGAAAAATTCGCTGCTGGGTAATATAATCAGATTAGCTTCCTCATCTTCTTTTATTTTTCTCTTATCGACGAGAGGAGGTGACTCCATTAAATTTCATATTTTGGGCTTTGAGTTTTTTGTATCCCAAAGATATCGACTTCTCTGTTTCTTGTGAAGTTTCCGGTTTTATATTGAGTATTGACCGAAACTAAGGAAATAGAAGAGAAGAAGAAGAAAGTACCTATAATGTCCTGAGAGATCTTCATTAGAGAAGAAAGACAATTTTGATTTTGAGTGACAATGGATGTATATAACGACGTCGTTTCGACAATTATATATAACGAATAAAATGACGTCGTTTAACTAATTATTGGTTAATATTTAAAATTAATTAATTTCTTATTATCTGACTAAGCAGCACTTAACGGTTTTACTAACACCATCAAGTCAACGTATGTTATGGCGCTGACCAAAAAGTGCGTGAATGAAATAGCACAAGTACAAAGTTCGTAATCGAATCGTAACCGCGGAGAAAAGTTTGTGTATGAATTGGCCGAAACCCCGACTTTGCTCCTTTTAACATAATATGAACTTCATTTAACATAAAAGATGTGAGTTTGTATTAGTGTTCAATAAAACGTGAAACAAGATTCAAATCCTTGTGGATATGTAGAAATCAAGATAAAAGCTTTAGTGCTTTCTCCTCGCTTTGGTATCGCTCGATTCTCGTTTTCTTCTCATCGGTTGAATGTTTGTGCGCATATATTATAAGCTGATCAGAATATGGTCGATAGATAGATTCATGGTTCAACGGGAAAGCATGATGAACGATCCTCAAACGACGAATAGGAACAATTACAAAATCATCGCAAAAGCTACTCTTTTCCTCGTCTCTTCTCTCTTCACGTCTGCTGGGTCTCCTCTTAGACTTATTGGGTTGTTTCAACCGTCCAACCGTCCGATCTAAATACTTTAAAGGTCAACAACATCCGGCCCCACCTTTACTACTCCGTTACTGCTCTGTGATGACGCCAGGTTGGATACGTCTACCCTAATTGGGCCTTCTGGGACTGGTAAGCAACAACATAAGGGCTTCTAAATGCGACTAATTAACTAAATGGGGTTATCGTTTATTGGGCGAGGGCTGAAACTAACATAAAGCCTTGGGCTAAATCGCTGGTTGCAATAGAAGGACGGAGTAAAATTACGCAGCGGAAATGTGTATGATTACATGTTCCATTTGATGAACGAGTATGCAAAACTTTTGAAATTTAAGCCTGAGATTCATTGGGGGACGAGGAGATTACGCCGGAGAATATGGGAAATCCGACGACGGGACGGTGGAAAGATATATACAAGATTAACAAAGTCTTTATACTGTAGATTATTTTATGATTTCTATAATCATAAAATTCATGCTAATTCCTGAATAATAAGAAACTAAATAGCGGAAGCATATCTTTTGGATTCATGGCTTATGACACTGAAGTTGGGAATGGATCTTCCACAACAAACCCAGAATAGCTGAATGTCTTTGTTGATGGAATACAAAGGTAGCTGAATTTATTGTTAGGGTTGCCATGGGGACCATAACCCTTCTATTTATATAGAAAATAATTTCTAATACGGCCCTTCATCAAATTAGAAATTACATAATGTATCCACACACAAATTTTTCATAACACTTATGCCTCATAGTCTTTTATCTTTACAAATAAGTGACCACATAATTTTGACTACTTTAAATAATGACCCTAACACATCGATTATACATGTGTGACTCCAAAATAATTCTTACAATCTCCCACTGGGCCACATATGTATTCTGAAAATGTGATAGACTTTATGAGCTCAAAATTGTCATTATATAGCAAGGCATAAACAACCTCGTCCATTGACTATAGTAACATAGGATCATAGCGGTTTTCGTTATAATGATAAATAACTAAACCTTCCATAATCACTGAAATTAATATAGACAAACGACATAGATCAATTATGAAAAGTGTGGCATGAAAATCACATGAAAACTGATCAATACATGTCGATTTTCAACTGGTCCTACCTTATTGAGATCCTTTAACTTTATTGTACAAAGAGTAAACAAAAAAAATATTTTATTTCTGATCAGAAAATAAATGTGCATAAACACAACTAAAACATAAAACCCAAAACCAAATGAAAAACTCCCACTAAACCAAATGATCCTCAAACATTGAAACACCCATTCGAGCAGTATGCTCAAGAAAGACTTTAGGTGGAATGCCCTTTGTAAGAGGATCTGCTATCATAGAGTTTGTCCCTAAGTGTTCTATGGAAATCTCTCCATTTTGTACCCTCTCTTGAACGATGAGGAACTTAATGTCAATAAATTTGGACTTTGTTGTGCTGCTATTTTTGTTAGAGTACAAAACAGCTGATTTATTGTCACAATATATCTTTAGAGGTCTTTCAATTCCTTCAAGAATTCGTAGCCCAGCGACAAAATTCTTCAACCAAAGTCCATGATTGGATGCCTCAAAAACTGCTACAAATTCTACCGCCATTGTGGAGGAAGCTACGAGTGTTTGTTTTGCACTACGCCAAGAATAGCTCCACCAGCCAACAGAAAAATAAAACCTGATGTAGACTTTCTACTATCTTGACATCCAGCAAAATCAGAATCAGAATACCCAATGATCTCCAAGTTATCTGATCTCTGATATGTGAGCATATAGTCTTTTGTTCTCTTCAGATACCTCATGACCCTTTTGGCTGCTTTCCAATGGTCCAAACCTGGATTACTTAAGTATCTGCCCAAAACTCCAACAATGTAGGCTAAATCTTGACGTGTACAAACTTGAGCATACATTAGACTCCCTACAGCCGACGCATAAGGAATCTTTTGCATCTCTTGAATTTCTAAATTTCCTTTAGGGCACTGATTAAGACAAAATTTGTCTCCTCTAGCGACTGGGGTATCACCTGGTTTGCAATCCTGCATGCCAAATCTCTTGAGTACTTTATCGATATAGCTCTTTTGAGATAATCCAAGAATTCTCTGAGTTTGATCTCGGTGAATCTGAATTCCTAATACAAAAGATGCTTCACCAAGATCTTTCATTTCAAATTTACCCTTCAGAAATATCGTGGTCTCATGTAGCATGCCCATATCGTTAGTGGCTAGTAGTATGTCATCGACATACAAAACCAGGAAAATACACTTACTCCCACTGAACTTCTGATACACACAATCTTCGACTAAATTCACCTCAAAATCAAATGAGACGATTATCTTATGAAATTTGTGGTACCATTGACGAGAAGCTTGTTTTAGCCCATAGATTTATTAAATTTGCATACCATTTTCTTTGAATCATCTATTACAAAATTTTTTGGTTGCTCCATATAAATTGTCTCATCAATGTCACCATTGAGAAACGCTGTCTTGACATCCATCTGATGAAGCTCCAAGTCATAGTGTGCAACAAGGGCCATGATTGTCCTAAAAGAATCCTTTGATGAAACTGGAGAAAAAGTTTCTTTATAGTCAATCCCTTCTTTCTGAGTATAACCTTTAGCTACTAGACGAGCTTTATACCTTTCCACATTACCATTTGAATCCATTTTGGTCTTAAATATCCATTGGCAACCAATGGCTTTCTTTCCTTCTGGCAATTGGACAATGTTCCAAACCTTATTGTCTAGCATTGACTGATACTCTTCTTTGCTAGCTTTGACCCACTTATCTGAATTAGAACTACCCATGGCCTCACGGAAGTTGATAGGATCATCTTCCAACTAGGTATGATTTTTCTCTTGTTCCATAAGAAATACTATGTAATCATCTGGAATAGCACTTCTCCTTTCTCAAGTGGATCGCCGCAAAGGCACTTGTTCTTGTTGCACAGGTTCTTGAGGATTTTGAATTTGACTTTCATGTTCGATAACATCGTCATCTTGATTTGTAGGAAGAACTTCAGTATCAATTTGAGGATCTAAATTTGCTTTATCAAAAGCAACTATATGAATCGGTTTAGAAACTGAATCCGATTCTTCCTCAAAGATGATGTCTCTAACTTCATTTTTCCCCCCAAATTCAACATCCTCAAAGAACGTAGCTATTCCCATCTCAAAAATATTCTTTTGTGTGAGATCATAAAACTTATAGCTCCGAGATCGCTCAGAATAACTAATAAAGTAACTGCTCACAGTTCTATAGTCTAGCTTTTTCTCAAACGGCTTGTAAGGCCTAGCTTCAACTGGACATCCCCATATGTGAAAATGCTTTAGACTAGGTTTTCTTCCTGTCCAAAGCTCATAAGGTGTTTTTGCAGTTGCCTTAGTTGGCACCCGATTAAGAATGTATGTTGCAGTCTTTAATACCTCTCCCCAGAGTGATTGAGGTAAGGTGGAGTGACAGATCATACTCCTCACCATATCTTTAAGAGTGAGGTTACGTCTTTCTGACACACCATTCATGCTAGGAGACCCAGGCATCGTGTATTGTGGGACGATTCCACACTCCTCTAGGTATCTAGCAAATGGCCCTGGGCGTTGTTCACCTGAACCATCATACCGACCGTAATACTCACCACCACGATTAGATTTGACAGACTTATCCTTCGGTCGAGTTGATTCTCAACTTCAGCTTTAAATTTCTTGAACACGTCTAAAGACTCCGACTTTTCATGAATAAGAAACAAGTATGCATATCGAGAGTAATCGTCTATAAATAATATAAAGTATTGTTGACCGTTCCATGATGCCGTAGGAAAAGGTCCACAAATGTTTGTATGTATCAACTCAAGAACTTCTGTAGCTCTATATGCACCTAATCCCTTATGTTTAGTCTGTTTTCCTTTAATGCAATCCACACAGACTTCATAATTTGTGAAATCAACAGAACCCAATATACCATCAGACACAAGACGCTCAATTCTATTCCTAGAAATGTGACCTAAGCGTTTGTGCCACAGAGTTCCTGAACTTGCATTTTCTAATTTATGTTTTGTACCTCTTGATTCAACATTTAAGCTTTCATCACAAGAAGCTATAATGTCAAGCATATAAAGATTGTGATTATCCATGAGTGTACCAGTGCCAATTAAAACTGAATTTAAAGACAAAGTAACTTTTCCATGTTCAGTTAGACAAGAATAACCAGATTTGTCTAAATAAGGAACAGAAACCAAATTCCGTCTAAATGACGGTAGAACAAAAATGTCTTTCAAATCCAAAAAACAACCAGTACTAAAAAACAATCTAAAATGCACAATTGCCTCCACATAAACCGGAATTCCATTAGCCACGTAAATGCGTCTTTCAGCATCAGTTGGTTTTCGGTAGCTCAGGCAATCCCGCACCTGAATCTAATCACCAAGTGTTTTTGGGTACTTCAACTATGTTCATTTCAGAACAGACCATAGCAAGGAACATACCTTTCTTTGCACGCCAAGCGTGGTACTTTTGGCAGTCCTTCTTCATATGTCCAGCTTTCTTACAAAAGAAGTAGGTATCTTCAACCTTAGTGTGCTTCTTTTGTGTTGGACCTTTCGCAACATCATTCTTAACATCCTCAATTTTTCTTCTTTTGCCCTGTCCCTTAGAGGTGTTAACCATATGAGCACTTTCAGACTTTTCTTGTTTCATCCTATCCTCCTCTTGCACACAATATGAAATAAGCTCATTAAGACACCATTTCTCATTCTGTGTGTTGTAACTGGATTTCAATTGATTGAAACTAGGAGGAAGGGAGTTCAAGACAAAAAATATGAGCACTTCTTTTGGAAGCTCAGTCTTGAGTGTTTTAAGTTTTGAAACAATGTTAGACATTTCCAAAATGTACTCCCTTATGTTTCCTTTGCCGTGATACCTCATGGTACTAAAACGATATAAAAGCGTACTTATTTCTGCCTTATCACTTTTTGCAAAACGCAAGTCCATTTCAGCAAGGAACTGTTTCAGATCTTGGATCTCATCATCACCTCTAAAGGTTTCTGGAATGGTGTCCATAATGATCATTAAACAAATGCGGTTAGAACGTTCCCACTTCTCATAAACCATCTTATACTCAACAGTGCTGACATCTGTAGGAGAAGTAGGTTGTTCCATCCTTAATGCAAGGTCAAGATCCATACACCCAAGGACAATCTTAACCTTACTTTTCCATTCTTTATAGTTGGAACCAGTAAGTTTTGGAATTGAACCTAAGTTAGGAGATAATGTAGTGAAATTTGGTGAAAAGAGAAAAATTCTTAATTAGTAACTCACAATTTAACCAAATATAATCAACAAATAAATTATAAAAAATTATACAACCCATCTCAAGATAGCAAGTTCAACATTAATAACAAGTCTTTGGACAATATTATTAACTACTAGTGATACTCTTGTTGTAAAGATCAAACACTGACAATATAATACATGATAAAGTGATAAACCTTTCTTTGGACCGATTTATCATTCACATGTTAATTCCTAATAATTGTCACATGCTTATCATCACAGGTATGTATGTAGTTCGACCAAATACAAATCTACCTTTGGGTCGATTTAATATTCGCATGAAAAGACATACACATATCATTCAAAACTATTCATGAAAAAATATCCACAAAGAGGTCACTTTGGCAACATCTTGTATCAATTAATCCACTTCAAGAATTAAACTTGCACAATAAAATTTATTTTATTGATTAAAAAAAATTCCTTTTAAGGCTAATAAGCCTAAAATATTATTAAATGAAATAATAAATTGTTTTTTTTTCTCCTATTCATTCTTCTTCAACCTTAACGGTTACGTTTATACTTAATAACGAAACCGATAAAAAAGAAAGATGAATAGCCTCCAAAATTTTATATATATATATATATATATTCGACATTTTTAGATTGCTCAAAAAAATTTCGAAAAAATCCCAAAATTTCTGGTAAATTTTTACGAGCATGAAATCGACTACTAAAAATAAAATCGAATTTAATCCGAAAAATTACTTCACAAAAAAAAAATTCAGGAAAAATATGTTTTATGATTCCATCCAAATTTCCAGAATTTTTTTTATTATTATTATTATTTATTTATTCCAAATCTAAACATGATTTTTACTATAAACAGATCTAAAATGATAAGCATAATTTCAGATCTTTCAACACTTTAACCACAGATCACATAATACAGATTTAATCTCTAAACTTTAACAAAAAAATCAGATTTAACAATATAAAAATTCTAAACATATTATTAAATCTGAATTTTAACCACAAATAATCTGACTATTATACAAAAACTAGACATGATGCTCTGATACCAATTGTAGATTATTTTATGATTTCTATAATCATAAAATTCATGCTAATTCCTGAATAATAAAAAACACAATAGAATGGATCTTCCACGACAAACCGAGAATAGCTGAAGGTCTTTGTTGATGGGATACAAAGGTGGCTGAATTTCTTGTTAGGGTTGCCATGGAGACCATAACCCTTCTATTTATATAGAAAATAATTTCTAATTCGGCCCTTCATCAAATTAGAAATTACATAATGTATCCACACACAAATTTTCTATAACACTTATGCCTCATAATCTTTTATCTTTACAAATAAATGACCACATAATTTTGACTACTTTAAATAATGACCTAATTTTGACTACTTTAAATAATGACCCTAACACGATTATACATGTATGACCCAAAATAATTCTTCCGTATACATGATAAAGAAATAAGGCAGCGAGATCAGGTTGTCCTACTACATGATGAAAAACGTATTGCAGGCCAATTCTTGAAAATGAATTGGATAATTTGAAAAAACTTATAGCAGTGACAAAATCAAGAAAACAAAATAATCTTAGAGAGAGAGAGAGAGAGAGAGATCTTCAAATCTTTTCCCCTAACATTTTCAAATACTTTTGTTCAGAGGTTAGCTTTCATTCTTCCTAGATTCCATGCTTTATATACACAGATTATTCGCTATAATCAACCGCGCATTAGATCAATATCAGCATGAGCATGACGCATGTCCATTTGCCTTGAACCTGTTGACCATATCAGATTTTGGCTTGGCTGCTGCTGAGTAATAGGCGAAACCTTGTCCACAGCTTGATGATCATTTGTGTCTTTAACAGTTTCAGAAGCTTCTTCTTCTCGTTTCTTGTTCTTGATCTTTGGAGCTGCCCAGATAAAGCTCCCTACGATGACCTGATAATAATCTTACATTCAATCCCAATTCCCAAGAATTTGACTTTATACAAAGCAGAGCTCAAAGAAAAGCATCTAAACCAACCTGAACAGTGCTTGCTGCTATTAAAGGCCCTCCAATGGCACCGCCAATCACTCGCCCATCGGGGCTAGCAAGCGAAACTGATAAGTTTCCAGTTCTATTACTACGGAAACTTGCATCAGTTGCAACTAGACAAGATGTTGACAAGGCTAGGATTTCAAACCGTCCCTGGAAATTATACAAAACTTGTTTCAAGAAAACACTAACAGATAACCAAATGATGTTTCCTCTTTAAATGAGAAAATTCACAAATTTAACCTCGTATTGAATGGCTCCTGGAGATGATGATGGTTGAAGAAGCGTTGCAGTAGACACAGCGCCATTTGCAGATAAAACGCAAATAGCTCTTGGACCTTGTTGTGAGAAAGATATAACCTTTGATGCAATGTCCTGAGAATAAAAAGTTTAAAACTTTTCAGCAGAACCGCGCAACAAAAACAAATCCTAGAAGCTCTTTGATAGTGATACCTCTCCTATAGAAACCGCGATAACATGCGGCGTGAAGCTCATTCCAGAAGATGAGGGCATTAATTCACCTAACCAAATCCAAAAAAAAAACCCCCAAATAGAAGCTCATGAAGTCAATAAATGAATGTCTAATTCTTAGAGTTTAAGCAGCATAAATATGAACAGACAGTAAACTGGCTGTATTTTTAGAAATGTTTAAGCTTTTCCCACACGTCATCAGGAATAAACTAATATACTTTGACTCAAAGATAACATTAACTAATCATGTTTATAGACAATTAAGCATAACACATATTGGCTCCATTTTTGGAAAGTTTTAAGCTTTTCCCACACATCAGGAATAAAAGATTAGATTTTGATTCAAGAATACATAAAATTATCCTGGTTCCAAAATAAATAATAAAGCTTTTTCCAAAGTCACAAGTTTCAGAGATAGTTTTGTTTACCAATGGAAGCCAATCTCTGTTTCTTTCCGGACCCCGGAGGTCGACCACGGCCACGTTTGTTAGAGTTGATCGGAGTAACGGTCGGAACAGAGGAAGACGACAATGCCAAAGAAACAGAACCGTCTTGTCCATATTTTCGTGGTCGTCCTCTCTTCCGTTTCATCGGAGTTTCACTCGGAGGAGGAGGAGCAATCATATTAACTCCTATATGATGAGGAACAAGTCCAGCTCCGGTTGCAGTTGCTGACGGAGAAGGATCATGTAAAGGAGGAGATCCAAATCCGGTGGAACCTGGCCCGAATGGAGAGTTTGGATTAGGTAAGTGACGAATTCCTTGTTGCTGTGATGATCCCTGAAACGTTGGAGGAACCGACCCGGATAATCCTCTTTGTATATAGTAAGAACCCGACCCAGTTAAACCCATTGCATCTCTTGGATCCATTTGCATTTACCGTTGAAGAAAAAGGCTCTAACTTTTTAGTTCTTTCTAGAGAAAGAGTGAAACCCTTGTGGCTAGAATTATGAAGAGAGAGAGGATAAATGGATAAGAAGAAAAAACAGAATCAAAGGTGGAGACTTTATGAAGATATTCAACTTGAGGAGAAAGGAACATGCAAAGCTAAACACTTTCTCAACCAAGTTCGCTTCTCTCTTTCAATTCTTTCATAATAAGCAAGCAAAGGCAAAAAAATCTTTCTTTAGTATTGGTTTTAGGGTTATCTCTCTCTCTCTCTCTCTCTCTCTCTCTTCTCGAGTGCTTCTTTTGTTTTCCTTTTTCTGGGTGACAGAAGGAAACAGAAACAAACAAAAAACCTCTAACAGATCCTCAAGCAAAAGCATTTACTGTAAGGATAGCAATGGGATCTTTTTTAATTTTCTGAAAAATGTATTGAAAATTCAAAATCCTAATGAATAACTGACTTTGACTGTAACTCTGTATAGCAGCAACTAGGCATCCTGTGTGTGTGTGGCTCAGGACTCATATAAAGGCACACTCTTGATCAGGCGAGCGTGTAATACACGCACCAACATGTCACTGTTCTTTCTCCACAACACACAAATCCACAGTTGATTCGTCACTTTTAAGCTGACATTACACTACTCTCTATTGTGTTCTGAAAGTCTAGAAAATAGACTCTAATCCCTTTGAAATTTAGTCTGAAACACAAGAATCTGTAGAGAGTGGAGTACACGCGCAGGGGAGAGTGTGTGGAGAGTGACAAAAGATTAGCCTTTCTGGTCAGAGAGTTACCCACTGGCTTCCACTTTGATAGTCATTTTGACGAGAGGCTGAGAAGAAGACATCTCTAAAATATCTCACAAGGACCCATTCGATGGGATGTACCGCCTTTGAGATTTTATTTTCCTATTAAATTGCAACTTTAGTGTACCATGTAATGCGTGAAACTGTTTATATCAGACTTTTATTATGACAATTTGAAGGTTTCTCTGTGTTTTAAATGTCCATGTTTAGTAGAATGCAATAAAGCAGAAAAGATCTTCGGTCTAACTAATATACTATGAAAGGAAGTCTAACACTTGCACCGAATATTTATGCCTTTCTTTTGTTTACCTAAAAGTACATTATGTCTATTGCAATGTTGAATTTGAGTGTTTTTAGAAGCAATACAATACAATATACATATCAGAAAAGTCAGACTGTGTGATTTATAGCAGGTAAATAAATAGCTAACCAAAAACAGATTAATCGCTCTAATTACACGATTATCCAACAAAGTTTTGACAGCAAAATCTACACGAAGAATGACAGCAAAACCTACAAGAAGCAATTACGGTGCAAGATCATCACATTTGGTGGAGAAACTTGATTTCAAAGTAAATGGCAAAGAATAATTAAGAACAGGTTNTTCTCTCTTTCAATTCTTTCATAATAAGCAAGCAAAAGCAAAAAAAGCTTTCTTTACTCTTGGTTTTAGGGTTCTCTCTCTCTCTCTCTCTCTCTTCTGCGAGTGCTTCTTTTGTTTTCCTTTTTCTGGGTGACAGAAGGAAACAGAAACAAACAAAAAACCTCTAACAGATCCTCAAGCAAAAGCATTTACTGTAAGGATAGCAATGGGATCTTATTTAATTTTAATTTTTAATTTTCTGAAAAATGTATTGAAAATTAAAAATCCTAATGAATAACTGACTTTGACTGTAACTCTGTATAGCAACTAGGCATGCTGTGTTGTGTGTGTGGCGCTCATGACTCATATAGACACACTCTTGATCAGGCGAGCGTGTAATACACGCACCAACATGTCACTGTTCTTTCTCCACAACACACATATCGACAGTTGATTCTTCACTTTTAAGCTGACATTACACTACTCTCTATTGTGTTCTGAAAGTCTAGAAAATAGACTAATCTCTTTGAAATTTAGTCTGAAAGACAAGAATCTGTAGAGAGTGGAGCACACGCGCAGGGGAGAGTGGAGAGTGACAAAAGATTAGCCTTTCTGGTCAGAGAGTTACCCACTGGCTTCCACTTTGATAGTCATTTTGACGAGAGGCTGAGAAGAAGACATCACTAAAATATCTCACAAGGACCCATTCGATGGGATGTACCGCCTTCCAGATTTTATTTTCCTATTAAAGCCCAACTTTAGTGTACCATGTAATGCGTGAAACTGTTTATATTAGACTTTTATTATGACAATTTGAAGGTTTTTCTGTGTGTTTAAATGTCCGTGTTTAGTAGAATACAATAAAGCAGAAAAGATCTTCGGTCTAACTACATATACTATAAAAGAAAGTCTAACACTTGCACCGAAAATTTATGCCTTTCTATTGTTTACCTAAAAGTACATTATCTCTATTGCAATGCTAAATTTGAGTGTTTTTAGAAGCAATACAATATACATATCAGAAAAGTCAGACTGTGATTTATAGTAGGTAAATAAATAGCAAACCAAAAACAGATTAATCGCTCTAATTACACGATTATCCAACAAAGTTTTGACAGCAAAATCTACAAGAAGAGTGAGGCATAAAAGTTCTAACTTACAAGAAGCAATTACGGTGCGAGATCATCACATTTGGTGGAGAAACTTGATTTCTTCAAAGTAAATGGCAAAGATCAATTAAGAAAACCTTGCATACAAAGTGAGAGAGGGAAAAAGCAGGTTTTTTTTATCATTTGTCTAGTTCCATTGCTTGAGCAGCTTTAGCTTTGGCAGCTGGAGTCAATTTCGTCTTCAATTTCTTCTTGCCAACAAAAAATCCACCTTTCTTCTTCTTCGCACTACCATCAACCTTGACAACAACATCAACCAACCACAGACATCATAAATAACTGTTCAGAAAGGATTAGGAATTATAATACAACATCTTTTCTTTTGAGAAAACATCATAGATCAACTGACTTGATGCAAATTCAAATCTATTACCTCTCAACAGAATGGGATTCCCTACTTGCTCAAAACACACATATAAATATTACATGAAGTACAGATTAGATTAAGAGATAAGAGACAGAAAAAGGTGCTTACTTTCATCTTGTTCTTGTTCATCTGAAGCTTCTTGATCTTCTTATCCTGTATTTCTTTCTCTTCTGCAAATAAAAAAAACTCATAATTTCGTTGAAAAAAATGCGTATAGTACAGTTCGTTTTAGAGATTTAAAGAAACATACTTTGCAGATTATACTCGTGTTGCTTCTTTCTCTTGGCTAAATTGTTCTTCTTCGACATTACTTCCCGTTCAAACACACCCCAAAGACCAAACTAAATTTCGATTGCTTTCACCAGATCCCCTATAACCCTAAATTTCCAACAACGAGGAGAATGAAAACGACAGCGTTTACTGGTGGGTAGATAACGCATAGTCCAATTAAGTCCAATATAAAGCATATAAAAGTTACGATATAAGCCCATTAAGGTCCAATCAAAAGTGTAAAAGTTAAAACGGTGTCGTTAATCCCTCGCGCAAGCGGCACAACGACCCTCCCTCCAAATGACCTCTCCTCTCTCTCTCTCTCTCTCTCTCTCTCTCTCTCTCTCTCTCTCTCTCTCTCTCTCTCTCTCTCTCTCTCTCTCTCTCTCTCTCTCTCACTTTTCTCTCTGCAATTTTGCATGTCCTTTTGTTTACTCGATCTTCTTCCTCGTCATCTCCACCAAAAGCCCTAACCCTAAACCTGCCGCCAAATGTATCAGTGCATGAACCTATCTTTTTCTTCTAACTTAACCCACCGATCGCTCCTCGGACCACGATTATTCTCTGGAATCTCCGCCAGACCTTGCAAATCTCTCCATTTCAGTCCTTATTGCATCTCTTCCGGCCCAAAACCCGAAGACTCTCCATCAATAAATCTCTCTGATAAGCTTATTTCGCTCCTGAAGGCTATTCCGAACTGGTCGGACGGCATTAAAGAACGACGGATGCAGCAGAAACGCTCTCTCTACACTCACGAAAAATGGGTCAGACACAGAAGCTCCCTCCGCCATCTGCGTCACGTTTCCTCGAGCCTGTCTTCACGCGTTATATTGTCTTTGATTCCCCCTGTTTTCTTCTTCACCACCGTCGCCATCCTGATCGCCGGCTATAACTCCGCCGTGGGTATGGACTGGCTACCTAATTTCTTTCCCGTTCTTCGAGCATCTCCTCTTCCGTATCAGCTGACCGCTCCGGCTTTAGCTCTGCTTCTGGTTTTTCGCACTGAAGCTTCTTATTCAAGGTTTGAAGAAGGAAGAAAAGCTTGGGTTAAGGTTATAACTGGAACCAATGATTTAGCTAGGCAAGTCATTTCTTCCATTCATTGCTCCGGTGACAACTTGATCATCAAAGACATGATCTTGCGTTACATTGCTGCTTTCCCTGTAGCGCTTAAGGTTTGTTTTCGTATTCCTCCACCTATGTGATGCTTCGATTGGCTTACTTGTGATGATTGATTGCAAAAAAAAAAATTTCATGTGTAGTGTCATGTGATTTATGGTTCAGACATCGCTGATGATCTCAAAAATGTAATAGAAGCAGATGATTTGTCTTTGATTCTCCAATCAAAGCATCGTCCACGTTGTGTCATCCAATTCATCTCTCAGAGCCTTCAGCTACTGAAGCTGGACAATGCAAAGACAGATATGTTGGTATCTTTCGTGGATCTTTATCTTCATTCGTGACAGTGATCTCTCGCTATAGAAGTTAGATATGAACAACAATGCCTTGTGCTCAAGTTAAACAGATCTCATTCGCAGGAATCAAAGATGCTGCAATTACAGGAAGGAATTGGCGTATGTGAGCAACTAATGGGCATCCCGATTCCACTTTCATACACACGACTAACATCGAGGTTCTTAGTCTTATGGCATCTTACACTTCCTATTATTCTCTGGGATGATTGCCATTGGAATGTTGTTCCTGCTACTTTCATCAGCGCTGCATCTCTCTTCTGCATCGAAGAAGTACTCAAGTCCTTTCTCCTTCACTAAATATTCAATATCAACTTTGATTCTCTAACTTTTGCTTGATAATGTCCACAGGTGGGTGTTCTTATAGAAGAGCCATTTTCCATGCTGGCATTAGACGATCTATGTGCTATGGTGCTTAGTAACATTGATGAAGCTGTTGAATCTGAGAAGGTCATATGCAATAGGATCATCGCAAAGAAAAGGCTCCATGAAATTAAGCATTCATCAAATGGTTGGCATAGATCTTGAAGTAATGAATGACTGAGCTACGATGCTTTGTCATATGTGATAGATAAACAAAGAGAGAGTATATGAAGTGCCTAACTATAATTTGCTATTAAGTATTGTATAACACGTAGAAAAGAAGTTTTACCTTGTTGTTGTTGTACTTGTGCATATGCAGCTTCTGCTTTTAATACGGTGATGTTCCCGCGCTATTACTGCGCATTCGTTATTAAAGAATGATAAACCAAATATTGAAATGCTTACCTCCATCATTAAGTAGTGATAATAATCTCAAATGTGGAAGCAATAAATAATGATTAATAAGTAACAAAAGATCAGATGGTCTAACCAAAGCCACATGAGGCTATTCATAATCTCTCTCTCTCTCTCTCTCTCTCTCTCTTTCTTCATTTTTTAATGATAAAATTTACAGAAAAGATGCTAAACTTCTAGAATTAACAACATTAACAGTGAATAATTTCAGCTGATTCCTTTTTTTGTGGAACAAAGTAAACTCTAAACCTGTTGATGATGATCCATCATTACAGCTTCCCCTGTCGCAGAAACCACAACTTCAGAGACTTGAAACAGAGAAAACAAAGACTGATGCACTGATGAGATTGGGATTTATTTTTTATTTACCATGCAATTTCTTGACAAAATTGTCAAATTCGACAATGTTATGTCCTTCCATAAGAGCTGGGATGAGTCTACTGTATGCAAATGATGACAATTGCCTTCTATCTGGATCGCTCGGAAACTTAACGCTTTCTAACATTTTGTTATACCCAACTCTATCGTGGCAAGAAAGCGAGTTCTCTCGAGCAATCGGTGCACCGGTGTCCCACGCAGCGTTTAACACCTGAAAAAAAAAATCAAGTTTAGAATGAGTTTTTGGCGACCTAGCAGGCTTAAAAAGACCGATATGCGTTCAAGTGCTTTTTACCTGCCAAGCTACTGCCTCGGGTTCTCCAAATGCTTCTGAGCAATCATTAAGACGGTTTAGAACTTGCACTTCCCCGGATACAAAATTCAGAGTGGCACTATGTTTCTTTAGTGTAGATGCAATTGCAGCATAACCATCTCGGTTGCTTGGGTTGTAGAACCCCGCAGTTAGCTCAGCGGCATGGCTTGCTGTTCTGTACCACCAATGGATGTCTGGGATCTGTTTTAAAGTCAATTGTGATACAATTATGACCAAAAAAGTCTCAAATTTATTGCTTTTCAAATGGTTTAGACCACTAAAATTAATCACCTTTGCAGCAATGCAGCTACTGTCAAAGACAAGTTTAGCGAGAGAGAGAATATGGTCTGCGTGATCTATCAAAACTTGTGAGTACCATTTGAGAAAGAACCTTCCGTAGAAGCCATCATAATCACCTCCATCACAGAAGAAACCGGTTCCCTGCGGTTGGGAATTGTAGGAGCCCGCATTATCTGGGCCTCGAGCCCAATAAAGGTGCCCTCTTGATTCTGCTGCCTTTCTCAGGCTCTTCAAGAGATACTTGTCATAACACTGTAGCAGTGCAACGGAATGGACATTATATAGAAGTGGAAGTAAGCTAGCTTTGAGGCTCAGCTATGGTCATTATATGGAAGTGGAAGTAAGCTAGCTTTGAGGCTCAGCTATGTCAACAATATTAAACTGTTGAATGAACGATACCTGAAACTCTCCAACACCTGGATATCTCCACCCATGCTTTATGGGACAAGAAGGATACCGTAGCTCTCCACAGGGGCCTAGTCCAATTTCAACCATAGATATTACACCGTCCTCGACAAACTCCGCAAGTTCTATCCGGAAATTTCTCATGTAATCAAAGTACACCTAATTTAAATCCACCAAAACCATAAAATGTTTCCTGAGTTAATTATTTCAAATAGCCAGGGATGAAGAACAGACACAGCTATTAGGGAATTAGATTTTCTCTTCTTCTTTTTTAACAAGGATAACATTTCGCTTAGCTTAGATTGGAATTTACCTATGAAATTGTGACTTTTAATCTCTTTATTAGTGCATAAAAATGTACGAACATGCATAAGCGTGCAGGATATATATGTATATATATATGGTTGCTTGTAGTCATGAGTATATACCTCAAGTGCAGTTCGACCTCTTAAAACACGTTCCTTGTCAATACCCCAAGAAAGGCATTCTGGGTTTCGTCTCCCCTCTCTATCAGTGAAATATATGTCAGGATTGGTTCTCCCGATTTCTGCCACCCAATGAGGAAGTGGAATGCAAACATCATCACCAACATTGCCTCCACATTCATGAAAGGACATTAGAACCTAGCAAGGAAGAAAGAACGTAGATGCATATAAAGCTTGGAACAAATCATTCTAAAGCAACCTCGTTGAGAAAATTGTATCTTAGCGCATCATGCAGGCAAAGGACAAACCTGTATCTTAAGATTAAGATCACGGATCATCTGAAACAACTGCCTATAACCATTCCAATTATATTCCTGGGGGGAATGACCCTCAGCTATACCCCACCAGCAATCCACTTTAACCCCATCTACATGAAGTGACTTCAACACCCTCAAGTGCTTTAGCAGTCCGTCTCGATCAGCCAATTCACACTTCATATTAATAACCCCAAGCTATTAACATAGAAAAGGGAATGTAGATCGTAAGGAGAATGTTCAGGATAATCACGGTAAAGGATAAGACTAAAGTTGCTTACCGGTAACAACACATAAACCGGGACATAAGGAGTGCCAGAGAAATCTTGCTCGGTCAGATTTGGAGGAATCTCGATAATCTACCAAATACAAAAAGTTGAAGTGAGTCTTCAGATTTGAATGCAGACACGGACATTGACATATACAAGCATGCAGTGAAATCTAATGGGAGAACTTTTAAGGGTTTTTCAGGTTTTGAATCTGTTTGCATAAGATGAGGAGACTACCAACTTCATTACAATTAAATAAGCAATGTAAACGCAAAGGATTATAAAACAAACAAATGCAAATCACTGGAGAGTGTTACAAGTTTCTATTTTGTTTATGCAATAGCAGAGTGTCACTACCTGTTTAGAGTTGATAACACCGACTGAACAACCAACAAGCCCATGTGCCTTATTTATACTGCCAACCAGTTCTGGAGATTGAGTGGGGGGTAAATCATATGTCGATGGAGCAGGTGTGAAAACACCTTTCATACGACAAGAGTTGAGCTCCGTTGGGCTTCTATGCCCAGATGATACTCCTCTAAGACCAGGAGGTGAGGATTGCTCTAATGCCATGTGAGAAGCTGATGAACCTGCAACAACCGCAGAAGCACCAGGAGGCTTTGTCCCCTAAATAGTTAAGCCGAGGAAGCCATTCAAGAAAAAGATTTAGAATTGGCTGAAAATGGATAAGTCAGGATACATAATCTCAAAGAATGTTGGACCGAAACTGACTAAAATAAATGCCTCTGTTGACATTAAAGTGACTAGAATATGTGATAAAATTTCTGGTGGACAAAGGTTTTCCCCAACCAACGATTAAGGTTAACACCTACAATTTATGACTACTGTGATGATAAGCACATGTTGCTGCCTTGGAAAAAATACAAGAACAAAAAAAATACTCAATTCGAGCATACAACATCATATATAGCCGAGAGACATGGCAAATTAGTACCTGAGATTGGGATGGAAAAGTGGTTCCATCGGGAAGAACAACCCACCCAGCTTCCCTGGCCAAAGCCGCGATAACATCATTAATATCAGCTCTGACCTTCAGATTATAATTCCCATGCCTTCGCAACCCACCTAGGATCCTTGCAGTTATAGCCCTTCGATGGCGCTCTCTCAACTTTGTCCGCTCCTTCTCTTCAAGCGGTCTACTTCTGCGACTTCCTCCTCCCCCAGGAGTGCCCACTTGATCCTGCATTGACTGCTGAAACGCGAACTCGTCATTACTACTGCCTGAAGCTGCGCGTGTTCCTTTACTCCGTTGGTCTCCATCATCTTCTTCCTTCAGATCCATACCCAATTCTTCGTCATCATCCTCTTCACTAGCTCCGAGCAGTTTCTGCATATCCGTTACCATTTACTTATCTTATAAACTTAAAACTTTGCTGCTCAAGAATGTTATTGCCTTTTGCCTTTTGGTAAAACTTTTAATACTCCACGTGTACGCCTGCAGCAAAATAGTCAATGATTTTTCCTTCCTTCTTGCTTACAGTTGGCCAGAAAAGGAGAATTGAAACTGATCTTCACTATCTCAATGTGCATAAAAGTTCTCTCGGTCTAACTTCCCAAAATCATCAGGAATCCTACAAGAAAAAATTAGTACAAGTGTTCATATAGTCACATATTTCCAGACGAGAAATCGGAAAATTCTGTGACTAACACGACAGGGTTAGTGGTTCTTCGTGCGGAATTGCAGATTTAAGTACCTAATCATATATTTGCCCTCGGTGAGTAAGTTTCTAGCGCAATTCTTTCAGCAATCACAAGCGTCCCCTTGGAAATGGTCCGAATGTGGGAGAAAATTCTGTCAAATCGGCGAGCAATACTAAAAAAAACCCTAACAACGGACTAACGAATCCGTCGCCGTCTACGGAACTAGCGAAACCAAGAGAGAAAGAGGAGAAGAAGACGGTAGATCTACGGCGGGTGAAAAGGGCGGATCCGGCCGTGAGATGGAGAAGGCGCGTGAATGAGCGTGCGGTGTGAAGCTTCACGCGTGTGTAGCGCTCGAGCGTGTCTGGGAGAACGAGGTTTGTGTGAAGCTAAGGCTTGGCACGAATTAGGCCTGTGTATGTGTGTACGTAAACGGGAGAGGAGACGGACTCATCAAACGTGTGGAAGGAAGCACGTGTCAACACCACCATCACGAGATTTCTATGCTCTATGCGGCGCAGAAGGCTCCTGATAGTCACGTGACCTTCCTGACCAGTCACAGGTCGAATGACGTGATGTATAATATTGTAGTTTACACACAGTATCAACAAACTGCTTGCGGTTTTAGTCTGTTCGATGTGGACTGCATCCCGGTTTAAAAAACGAACGAGAGCGTATTTTTGTGGGTTTTTAAATAGGTTTTGGTTTTTTTTTAATCTAAATTTTTAAAAAATAGATTTTCTAAAATTTAAGAAATTTAGTTTTTGAAACAAAAAATCTAATACAAAATAACAAAATCCATGTCCTATTGGTTTTTCTCAAGTAATTTATTGATGGCTTTTACGTATGCATCTATTTGCAAATATTGTCTTTTTTTTATCAAATACTCCATATCATTTTCAAAAACAATTAAATTTGACAGGTTCATTCTATTCATATTTTTAGTAATTTATAAACACTTAAAATAAAAACATATCTACACAAGCAGAAATTAAAATAAATCACGTATCAAGTTTTTGGAGAACTATATTTACAGTAAAATTAAAAACCAAAGAGTCAAAAACCTAAAGCCAAAATCTAAAATCCAAAAACTATACAAAAATTCATGGTTTTAATTGTCGACCATGTGAGACCATCCGCACTTGGAGAAATTTAGGTTGAGTCATTCGGTTTTTTTTTTTACTTCCAATAATACTTCCAAGTTGACCTACAAGATGTTGTTTTGAAATAAATATATTTGAAAACTAATAAATGTATTTAAATATTATTGTATTGTATAATAGTCACATAGAATAACTTTACAAATATTAGTTAATACAAAACTTTTATATTATATGAAAATGGCGGTATATTGTATAAATGTCATTAATTTTAAGAGTATTATTAGACATGAAAGGGAGCCAAAATAAAAGAATATGCACCAAACGCATATATAGCAACCTTCATTATGAGATTGATGAGGCAAATGTGGAAGGCACGTCTTTCCCACAATCCATCTAACGGCCATGATTCGCCAGGGTTCTTCGCACTAAATAATAATTTAAATCAAGGTGAAGGTGACCAGGTATATTAACCTTCGTCACGTTCATTAAAGCCTACAGGCAACGAACGGGAAGAATTTGAAACTCACCGGGACATTGACCTTTACGTAGAATTAGAGTCGTGATGGAGATTTCATCGAATTCAGAGCCAAACGAGGTATCTGTCTCTGGAACTCCGACGAGCTCCGTGTCTTCGCCGTACCGGAGGACATACTCTGATATCTCCGGCTTGTCTCACCGGTTCGATGTTCAGAGCTTTTATAACCGGCCGTCAAACACTAACATCTTGAGTGGCCATGAAGAAGATATCTCTGAAGAAGCTGTGGAACAAAAAGACGGAGACGGAGAAGAAAATGACCCAGAAAGTGACATTGATTCTGCAGAAGACGCAGGTAAATTAGAAAGACTGTACTTTGTCCTCTTATTCGGTTCGATTAAATCAGATTTTTGTTATGCAGAACTTGAGATGATGAGGGAAAGATTTGCGAAGCTATTGCTTGGTGAAGATATGTCAGGATGTGGGAAAGGAGTGTGTACAGCTGTTACTATCTCAAACGCCATAACTAATCTCTATGGTTAGTCGTCTTATTCTCCTGTTTTTCTTAGTCTGCTCTGTTTTATAACATAGCATGTCAGAAACAGAGTATTAATAATGGATACATGCAGCGACCGTGTTTGGACAGAGTTTGAGATTACAGCCATTGAGTGCAGAGAAGAAGGATTTATGGAAACGAGAGATGAACTGTTTTATGTCTATTTGTGATTACATTGTCGAAGTTATTCCAACATCTCTTAGTACTAACGTTGAGGTAAGCTAACTATCTTAATTTTGGCTCACACGATCTAAACACTACAAAAGTTTGATATTTTTTTGTTCCAATTCCCAGGTAACAGAAACAAAGCTAAGATCCGATATACTAATGAATCTCCCTGCATTGAGGAAACTCGATAATATGTTAATGGTAAGTCGAGTACTCGAATTAGAGAGGTCGATGATCAAGATTCAAGATTTTCAACACGATTGGTTTAAGTGTAGGAGATATTGGATAGTTTTACGGAGAATGAGTTCTGGTACGTTGAGAGAGGAAGCTCATCGATGAACTCGAGCAATGGTGGTAGAGATTCAGGAACGTTTAGGAAAGTGGTGGTTCAACGGAAAGACGAGAAATGGTGGCTTCCGGTGCCATGTGTTCCTGCTGAAGGTTTATCGGAAGACGAACGAAAGCATTTGCGTCATAAACGCGATTGCGCCAATCAAATACATAAAGCAGCATTAGCCATTAACGATTCCACTCTTAATGACATGGATATTCCTGATTCTTACCTCACAACTCTTCCAAAGGTATAGATGCACTGTTTTAATTATGATGTTGAACGACTCCACATTTTTTACACTTGTTTTAGCAGTGAGCATCTCTGAGTTAGTATTTAGGATTTTAATTTTAATATATTTTAGAAACATAGTAGAAATAGAGGCTTTTGATCCTAAAGTGTAATAACAGTTAATTGCTAGAAAAGAATATTGTAGTGCTACTTGCAAATTTGCTCTCTGTAAATGTTTTTATTATTTTACTTATATGTTTAACCTTGTAGATTATTTCATATTTTGCGTTAGTGTTGATACGTGAAACATAGTGCATCTCGTATTAACTCGGTGTTTGTTTCTTGTTTCGAACAGAGTGGGAAAGCTAGTGTAGGAGACGTGATATACAAGCAACTGTGTACGCCCGAGAAGTTTTATCCCGACCACGTTCTTGACATCTTGAAGATTTCATCGGAGCACGAGGCACTTGAGCTGGCCGACAAAATAGAGGCTTCGCTGGTTACATGGAGGCGTAAGACTGGAGGGTTGACTCAATCTAAGTCCTCATGGGACATGATGAAAGATATCGGGGGCGATGCTGAACGGAGCAATGAGAAGAACCACATTCTCTCGGCTCGAGCCAGGAGTTTACTCTTCTGTCTGAAACAGAGATACCCTGAACTTTCTCAGACTTCGCTTGACATCTGCAAGATTCAATATAACCGAGTGAGTAGTCCCATAACAAGATTTTAACACTTGATTTTGAAGATCGCAGTTATATGATGATTCTGTCTTTTGGATATAGGATGTGGGAAAGGCAGTATTGGAGAGCTATTCGAGGGTTTTAGAAGGTTTGGCTTATAACGTTGTCTCATGGGTTGATGATGTTCTTTACGTAGACAGAACAGTAAGGAACAGAGATGATTAGGGTTGCTTTTCGACCATGAGTTTTTTCATTTGACCACCGACGACAAAAACAAAATTTGTTGCTTCGTTTTAATTTGTTATGAATCTGTTCTGGAAGGACTTTTGTTTTTCCCTATTGTTTATGATTTGTCATATAAATATTACAGAAAAAGTCTAGACAAACATTAAATTCAGAAACTCTTCTTGGCTGAAACGCTAGATGTTCGTCTTATTCATCCTCACATGACAACATGCATAAGACCATTCACAACAGAAATCGAACCTTACAAAAGCCAAATAGAGAAAGAAAAAGCAAACATTTTAAAAAAAGATTTACAGCCATTGGGGTGGTATTGAAAGCTGTGGTTGTGTGTATCTGCACAAGAAGAGAAACTAGAGCTTGTACATGGCAGCAGAAGTGAAACTGTACAGAGTAAACAAAAGGAGCCTTTTGATAGTGTCTTTCTTTCTAAGCACAAGTTTACTTTCTGGTAGTATCAGAGCAGTGAGGCTCAAAGGCAGCTTGGAACAAATCTGTGCAGTTGCTGATTATCTCTTCTAATAGCTCCTCAAGGATAATTTCGCATGCTTCAGATCCGATACAGCCGATATCAAAGCGGAGGTCCATCCAGCTTCCCTTCTTAGCTAAGTCTTTTCGCACAATCTGGTCTAGTGTGTGTGGAGAAGGCAAAGGTAAGAGATGCCAGTAAACCTCTTCTTGTACCACTTCAACAGCATTTTCCATGTCTGGGAAACACAAGACTGCAGGCTTGGCGAATGAAATCCAAGGGCCATAGCCACACAACTCCATAAGAACTTCATTGATACAGTCACAAAGGAGTTTCTTATCGGTGCATAGTTTTGTTGAACAGAAATCTATGTCATCCAGTAGAGCCTGCTCAAGAAGCTGCTCCGAATAAGATGATCTCAGCAAAAGCTCTTCCCAGCTCAAGTCTGAGGATTTCACCACGGATTCAATGTATGCAAGTGCCAATTCTTTGTCATCCATGATAGTTTTTACATCATTGTCTTTTTTGGGTCTTGGAGAATCAGGTTCGTCAAATCTTATGCATAGTGGCCGCATCCGCATTTCCACTGCTTCAGTCAATGAAAAAAATTAAAGGTCAGAAATTGAACTCTGAACAAAAATTTAACCAGAATACTGGACTGGTATTCTTTTTAGGCATACCTGAAGAGAACTTGGAGCCTTTTAAACTAATGTCATCATCTGTAAAGAAATGCTCAAGCACAGACACGGGACTTGACTTTCCAAGCACATCTGTAGCATTTTCTTGGCACTCAGACATTCTTGCTGAAGAATTTGGTGGAGAGGATTGCCCCTCGTCCAAGGTTTCCTGAAACAGGATAAAGCATGATATATGAGCCTTCCTTGAAGAAAACAATTGAAAGGTATCATGTACACAAGGATTCAAACCCTTTCCAAGAGTTGATGGTGCTCATCCTCATCAACATATCCCTCTTGTTGGATAATGGAAAAGCAATTTGCTTCAGAAAGCGAATCCAGAATAGTTTTCTTTTCTTCTTCCTTCCCAGTGTCTGAAACGCCTGGTGATTACTCATCAAAAAGCAGTTAATATCTTTTTGACAGCTCAAAAAACCTGACAAGGCTGAGAATGACTCGATCAAAAGAAAAATAATCACCTCTGGGAACTGGTATACCACTCGCAGATGCTACGTTTGAATCCAATCCAAGTGTCTCAGAGTAATCTTCTGAACTGCATTGCTGAATCTTTGGTTTCTCGTTTATCTGATGACCAACAAAATCATGTGCCAAGGTCATTTTTGGAGTGTTTTCTGGTGTGGATAATTCCGGGAGAGCTAGAATCTTCCCAAGGATTCTAGGTACTTCTTTATCTGGAAATTCAGCATCTATGTCTCCTTCTGCAAGCATTTCAGACAGATGTTTCTTGGCTGCAATGTATATACCAGAAATATTCTTTTCCTTATCTTCACTTCCTTGTATAGCGTCCTCTTTATTAGCCTCACTTTTTGAAGCAATGCTAGGCGACATTTCCCCATCTGAAACCTGCCGACCCGAACTCGTCTCCAGACAACAGTTCTGACTCATGTTAGACGACAATGCATCTGGATCTGGATCTGTATCAGAGTCATGTTTAGCACTGCATGAATTCTTTCCAGCAGCAGATTTTAGTCTTTTGTTGATTCTACTGAGGATGAAACGAGAACCAAATCTTCCATTTTTGGCGTTGTTGCCTGTAGCATGTGTTCCAGGTGATGAGCCAGCATCCAAGCTATTTGGTTCAGGTTTCAATATTACAATTGTTTGTTTACATGGAGAATTCTCTTTGATTCTCTGAGAATCCCAAGTTGGTGCATCAATATTCGGTAATGATTCTTCTTTGGAATCCAAGACCTGAAATGCATCCACCATGTTCTTGCAACTCTCTATCTCGCTTTCTTTTTGAGCTATAAGTCGCTTTATCAGCTCGCTGAATTTCTCTACGGAACCATCATTAATGGAATCCATTTCGTTCTGAGAAATTCTCGGATTCTTTGCATTATCATCATCACCAGGAATCAAAACATTGGTATCCTCATTGAGTCTGCTCAAGTTTCTACTTCTCCTCTTCCTGTATCTCGCCTTTGTCCCGCCTCTGCAATCAAATTCACACTTTTGCTGAGTCTTTTCGTCTATCTCCTCTTCAATGAGCTCTTTGACGCTCTGCCTTTCTGCTTCACTTTCCTGAGACAATAAACACATCAATCTACATTAGTTTTTTATTCCTCAAAACTATTTTACACGAAAAAAGCAATATTGATTCTCGCAACCCAACAAAAACTTAACAAAGACCTCATAGTCAGAGTCACAGTCACAGGTAAGCTGCTTCTCAACCTTAGTCTCAATACCTGCATTGTTACAATAACCAGCAAAGCGAGAAATTTTTTAATTGTTTCAGACCATTTTCTTACTGATGTCTAATGACCCAACAGATTGAAATTAAAAAAAAAGACCTAAAATTCTTTTGCTTCCACGTTTCTTATCCATCAACAGCTTGTGGCTAGATCCACCATGCCTGAAATCGAACATGTTCATAAAAACCCAAACACATCCTATCCCTTCTCTTGAAAGATGTCTCCTACAAATCTCTTTCTCCATTAAAACCCAGAATGCTCTTCTTCTTTTTCTCTCTCTCTCTCTCTGTTTTCTCCTCTTCAGCAAAATCTACAGAATAGTAATTATGAAAAGACTGTAACTACAATAAAAAATATCTCGTCTGAATCAACACTGATCTTTAGATATTCATGCAGTGTTGATCCCCGGGAAAAAAAAGAAATGTATAAATGTTTTATACCTTCAGAGTCCGATCAAATGCTTGCAATTGGAAGAACAGGGAAATTTGATAACGCAGATGAAAAAAAAAACTACTGAGAATACTTTACGTTACTCACTCCGAGCTCGACCTCCATTGCTAAGAAACCTTAAAAGATTTTTTCGCATAAACTGCGGCTTTTTTTCCGCTTAAGTATATAATAATAAACTCACGAGAGGTGACGAAGCTCAAAGCACGAGGGTTGATTGTTTAGCAAAATGTGTCGTTTAGTAGACCCATTTCTCACCAGAAAAATATTGAATTAGAAAATACCCAGAGAACAACAACAAAAAAATACAGACTTTTGATTAGGAAATTGACAATTGGCATCAAATACATGAGTTTACAATAGAAACGACAAACCACAGATTATAAAAATAGAGAAATCCGATGGAGTTTCATGAATTTACGTATAGTATAATAAATTACTAGAAGAAAACGGATAAAAAGTCAAGAGCTTTATTGTCATGTTGATTTCCCAAAAAGAAAGAGAATCACATTTCAATAGTTAATACTCATAGTGAGTTAATTTTAAGTAATTGTTTGTTTGCCAGAAATGTGGTTCGTAGTATATTATGCATAAATGTATGTGACTGTAACTACTAACTGTAGTATGCAGTGGAAATAGACAGAGAGAGAGAGTAAATGTAGGAGGAAATGGTAGGTAATGGTCCTAATGGACCTCTGGAGAGCCAAGTTGTCCGAATGAGTACCGTACGGCGATAAATGTGTCGGGAAGGGCAAACTCGTCAATTTACTGCGGTTATTTATTTTTTTCTTTTTTAGTCTGACACACTGTTATTTATGAAGTAGTCAGTTTTAAGTCCCAATAAAATCTTGTTTAATAATAAAGTCCAGTTCCTGATAAATGTCGAGAGCACGATCGTCATCAGTAAAACAATTTTGCAGAACTTAAAGGTGAAATTGTTCGACAACAGTCTCATTCTCTTGGTCTATTGTTATTCATTATACAAGTATTTTACGTTTTAAACAATTATAAACTATTAATCCCAGATAATACAAGTTTTTGTTTAGTAAAAAACGATAATTACCAGTTGTATTTACGATTGACTTAAAGTGATAGAGTAAACGAGATTATGTAATTCAACGATTTTTCATCAGTATTATCATTTGATTAATCTGAGTTAAGTATGGCTGATAAAGTAATTAATAAAAGGTCAAAAATAAAAGCAATAGTGCCAAAGAGAGTCGCTCAAAAATATATACGTCAAATTCCATTTATGAACATTTGGACATGTGTATATTATTACCATTATGAAATACAACAACGATGTTGATTCTTGTTTGGACCACACCTATTGTGTTCCCTCTACAAATTTAGGTACGTGTAATATTTCTTATATAATTGTGGATATATACTCATGCACACAATTCTCAAAAATACCATAAACAAATTTTATCTTTAAAATATTATTATTAGTTTTTATTTCCCAAAAATAACTTTTTAGATGTTGATATTTATATGGTTTATATTTTTTTCGCATGCACCAAATTAGTAGTTATGATGTCCATTTGTGATTGTATTTAGTTAAGTTGATAAAGAAAGCAACCTCGTCACTCTATAATGTTAAATCAATTTATCATTCCAATTTATCAGATTAGTTAAACAGATTAGGTTCAAAGAGACTACAAACCTTTAAGTAATCGTAAAGAAAACCTCTTACTAATATTAAAAAGTGGTACCAAAATAATAAAAGACAAAAGACATTTAACATTAATGAGCGGGCAACGAAGACCATAAAAACAAAATTAAGAAAACGACAACGTTTCTTGTATCTACTTAACAGATGACAACAGACGGAACGACGACACTGTGAAGACTTACGAACAGTTTCTTAGGATTCTTCTCTCAGACTCACAGTCACAGACCTTTTTCATCCCTTTTGTCCTAAAGCGCATGTGAAATTTTATGGGCTTATTTGTCCATCGCTTTCAGCACTGGGCTCTATGCAACCGGACACGAAGCCTATGTGCAAAGCAAATGTTTCGTTGTTTCTTGTTCGTTCTCAAGTACGTACAATCGTCGAATTAAGACTTTTCATTGCTTAAATTGGAATTTAAAAGGATAGGAATTGAAAATTAGGAAGCTAACAACAATATTTGGTTGCGTCATATGTAATTTCTTTCACCTTTTGTGATTAGTTTTTGGATTTTAATTAGAGATATATAAACTTGTCATAATGTTCTACCTAATTGATAGAAAATGATAAACTAATCATCAAGAACAGAAGATGATAGCGTAAAATAATGTTATGCATGACTCTCTTTCTCTCTTGAAACTTAAACATCTTATGTGGATATAGATTTGTATTCAATTATCTCTTCAAAAATTATCAAAGTTTAATGTCAACTATAGCTAATGATAATATCATATCAGATAGTGATGCATAAAATCTTCTAGACATTTATTTGTTAGATGTGTAGGCTCCACAATCGAGTTTACCAAAACAATGTTATAACGTGTCATTCCAAACTATGAATTAGTTCTCAAAAACCTAATCCATTATATTAACTTACTAGGATAATACTATAATAAATTTTTAAAATATATACAAACATTAAAAATATTGGTCTAATTTTCATTTTTAATATACGATATTAAAAAATAATAAATAAGAGATACAATTTATATTTTATAATTTAAATTTTGAAATATCAGATGAGTGAAACAATTCATATGAAGTTTTTACTATCTATTTCAACATACATGATATAAACTCAATCCAATCGTATTTGTCGTTCTTCGCTTTTGGATATATAACCATTTTTTTTAATTATTTTATAAATAGTATTGCAAAAATTAAGATGAGATATCATTTTACTGTATATAAAAATATGAAAACATTGATCATTTTAATGATTGGATGAGGAAAATGCACTTTCTTGAAACTTATGGTAGTAAATGAATATTCAATATACACGTACTAGCTGTATCCATCTGAGCAGAAAATACAAGATTGATATTATCTTCAGAAGAAAAAATTGATTTCTCGGATTCAGATACATTTTATGTGTTAGGAGAAATTTTGTAAGTTTAGGTATGACATAGAAAAACATGTTATTTTTATTTTTATGAGAGATCAAGTGTAAAATGAATGTGAATGTCCAATCCGTTTACTATATATAGTGTTATGATTTAGGGTTTTATGATATTTAATTAGTTTTTAAAAAATAATTAAAATTGGTGAATAATTAATATAAAATATGAAATTTAATAGTGTTAATGTAGTTTCTATATGTACAAAATTCAAAATTTTTACTTTCCTTTTATATGTGTACAATAATTAAATATTCATGTAAAAATTAATTTTCCATTTTTAAAATTGGTGAGTAATTAAATGTTTAATGCACGAATTCTAAATTTTCTAATTTTGAATCGTAGAATATTTGAAAAGTAAATACAGTTTAGAAACTCATTTAGTAATATATCTATATTTATATTACCTAATTAGAATGTTTGAGTAGTAAAATAAATAATTTATGTTTTAAATTAAATTAATTAAGAAAATTGGTGAGAGTGAATGTGGTGATGACACCTAAACAATTTTCATTCTCAATGATTTGTCCTTTAATAATAGATTATTATCATTCATAATTTTTATTATGCGTTTCATCTTAAAAGATATATATTTCAATAAACAACTAATTAATACAAAGGAAATATGATTTTGTTTTTCTTTAAAATATTTAAATCCCTGTTATCGTGAAGACTAGTCATATCCGAAGATGCTACAATCTCAAATCGTATATCCTAAGTTGAAATATTCTACTATAAAGAAAATTAATTTGTTATCACTCCAATTAAATAATTTGGTTAGTTGATAAACTAGTAAAATTGTGGATGTGCTTGGCCTGTCTTCATATCAAGAGACAACCTTTTCTTTATTTTTAAAAACCTGTCACTTACATATTAACGTAATATTCAATAAGATATCAAATTCTATTACGCCCCCCGTAAATTTATATAATTCAGATGAAAATGACTAAGGAATAGGCATTATGAGGAATATTCCTAATATTTTTACATTATATAACATGGTACAACCCCACACGCCACATTAACAATTCAACTAGTCCTTAATTTATCACGAAAATAATTCTTGAAATATGTTTTTTGTTAAAACAAAATATGTTTTCATCTATATTAATTGTTTTAAGATGATTTTTTCTCATCTACATCTCGAGATAGGAAATATTTTATATTTTTAAGCACAACAAATATAACGAAATTAGCACACAAAAATTCAAGTTTATATATTTTTCGATTCTAAAGGTTAGTCTGAATAAAACATATAATGTTAATGACAGTGGAGAAAAGAATGAAACGGTGACACGTCAGAATAAAGAGTGCGTGTAATATTAGTCTACGAGTTGGTGTACCAGTCTCATCTGTGCTTCTAGGATTTAATCTTAATATTATGTACACGTGTCTCCAATCAGTTATGGTGTAGTTCCGAATACTCCTAATATTTAAACTACTAACCGTGTGCTTGCCCACAGCAGATAAAGCTGTCTCATGTTCGAACACGTCACATTTGGCACACAAAGTATCCAAGAAGCTTCGTTTTTGGTATGCAAAAAGCAATCGAATAATATGCAGTCGCTTTTTTTCTTTCTATTCTCGATTTTCAATTGAGTTAACTCAGAATTTCCTTTCTCTCTTCTCCTAAATTTCCGAGACAAAAACTCTTGATTTCTCAGTTTCGTGCCGTGCGTAGTTGTTGTTGTCGTTTTTCTGTAACTTTGGTCAATACGTTTTCGAAATCGATATCAAACTCTTCTTCTTCCTTACCCGTAGACGTCTCTTCACAGTCTCTAGATTTCACTACGATTCGAGTGTCTGTTTGCCCTGTAGTCAATTTTCAGCCTGGTTAGAACTTTCCCTTTAGGATTTTGAAAAAATATATTTTTTAAAAATTTACTTGCTGCTTGTTGATTTGTGTTCCGGATTGATCTGATGAATTCTTAATTTCTTCGTTATCGTGTGGATTCAGGACTCAAACGATCTGGTTTATTGGATTGGGTATTCCTCGAGAATTGACACCTTTTTCTGATTCTGGAGCAAAGGTCTGAATTTTGGAGAGAGGATTCGCAATGGCTTTGGTGACTCCAATTCCAGCAATGGGCGAAAGGGCTGGATCCATGAGATTCCACGGAATAGGTAGCCCGGGATCAAGGTCAAGTAGGAGCGGGATTATAGACGAACCAGTTTCGCGGCTGGTTGAAGAGAAAATCTTCGTTGCTGTGGATAAACAAGTGGCCAAGAGCAAATCTACACTCATTTGGGCATTGCAAAACACTGGAGGGAAGAAGGTTTGCCTTATTCATGTTCATCAACCCTCCCAAATGATCCCAGTCAGTAAGTACCCTTAACCTTGATTGTGTGTTTTGTCTAATAAGGCATCATTTCCTGCGGAAACAAAGTAGAGCCTTTTAGCATGTGGTCTTTGATCCTGTTCTTAATGTTTAACCTCATTAAACCATTCTAGTGGGCGCCAAATTTCCGGTTAGTTCCGTGAAGGAGGAAGAAGTCAGGGTTTTCCGTGAAAAAGAAAGGGAGAAAGTACATATGGTCCTAGACGAATACCTTCGTATATGCCAGCAGAGAGGGGTATGGCTTCATTTGTTGCTGCTATTTTATACTTTTGATGTTATGCCCTGAGTACACTTGTTTTACTTCCTTTGGTAGTACTACGATGATCATAGTGGCCTTATGATAGTGCAGTAGGTAGCATAATATTTGATAGTTTTATTTGCTTCCAGAGAATAATGGAGTCAATTATGTTTGTAGGTCAGGGCCGAAAAGATGTTTATTGAAATGGAATCCATCGAGAATGGAATTGTGCAACTGATCTCCGAGCTGGGAATCAGGAAGCTTGTCATGGGAGCAGCAGCAGATAGACACCATTCAAGGTATGGCAATCAGGAAGTGTGTTTTTTGGGCTCTGTGCTGATTCATACGGATTCAACTCTTACAAAGCTGTATCCTGTCTCACTCTTAATATCTTACATTTTGGCTTTATCTATCATTACTTTTGACTTACAGGAGAATGACCGAACTGAAGTCCAGGAAAGCCATCTACGTACGCCGAGAAGCACCTGCTCTTTGTCATATATGGTTTACTTGCAAAGGATACTTAATACATACAAGGTTTGGCTATTTTTTTCTCATCATAACCAAATGCTTAGATTTCCATATGATAATTTAACACTTCTTTCATACTAGCGCTTTGTGAGTTTAAGCGTTTCACTGGATTTTGACAATGACGGAGCTGTTGCTGCTTATTGTGATATCATTGCAGGGAAGCTGCGATGGATGACACTGAATCAGAATATGCATCTCCGCGTCCTTCCATTAGTGCGAGCGATCTACTTCAAACTTTCTCTACACCGGAGTCTGACCATCAGCATATATCTCGAGTACATAGCACTGATTCAATTCAACAATTAGCGAGAAATGGAGGCTCAACCGAACACAGTGAAAGGGTGTCGGATGGGTCGTTAAATACTGATGAGGAGAGAGTATTTGAAGGCAATGGAGTACCGGGAAGCTCAACAGTTATGAGTACAGTTGAACAGAATTCTGGTCGCTCATCTCCTTCAAATTCTCCGGTATGTAATGTTGTTCGTAATGGAAAATGCAATGTATTTTGATTTTGTTCCTTGTCTTCTTAGCTGCTCCATCACTGCAGGATGTGGTGGACGATTCATTTTACGATAAAATCGGACAAGCTACATCAGAGGCTCACAGTTCAAAAAGAGAAGCTTTTGCAGAGACTCTTAGGCGTCAGAAAGCTGAGAAAAATGCACTTGATGCAATCAAAATGGTGAGTTTCCCTAAAAAAGTAAATTAGTTATCAGCAGCAATCATTTCTGGAAATGGTTGCGAGACATTCTAGTTGGAGATATATATAATACTGGACCTGTGGACCATCATTTTTGCTAGCTTATCACTCAAAGAGATTAGTAGATTTGTGGTGGTACTTCTAATTACAATGATAACGGCTGGAAAATAATATTATTGTCAATGATTATAGGCTAAACAATCAGAAAGTGCTTATTCTGAGGAGTTGAAGCGAAGGAAAGATACTGAGTTAGCAGTAGCGAAAGAAAAAGAGAGATTTATAACAATAAAAAAAGAGCAAGGAGTAGTCATGGAAGAACTTCAAAGTGCAATGGATCAGAAAGAGATGCTTGAGAACCAAATTGCAGAAGCTGATGGTACAATGGAAAAGCTAAACCAGAAGCTTGACATAGCTGTGAAGTTGTTACAAAAATTGAGGGATGAACGAGAGATGTTGCAGACAGAACGTGACAGAGCACTCAGAGAAGCCGAGGAGTTAAGGAGTCGTGCAGAGACCTCAACCGTACAGTTAGCTCAATACTTCACGGATTTCTCTTTCTCTGAGATTGACGAAGCAACTAATCACTTTGATTCGACCCTGAAGATTGGGGAAGGTGGATATGGGACCATCTACATTGGTATACTGCGTCATACTCAGGTGGCTATAAAAATGTTGAATCCTAACAGTTCGCAAGGCCCTGTAGAATATCAACAAGAGGTAATTTCTTGGCATATCATTAGTGAATCTAAGGTTTTTTCACATTAAATTTGTCGTTTCATTTCATCATCATTTTTTTACACTCTGTTTTGATGTGCACAAAATGCTGTCTCTACTAAAAGGGAACTTTGAAACACTATCCTTATGAAGTTTTAGTTTATAGTACTGATTGTGGAGAAGCTATGAATTATTCTTGCGACATTGCAGGTGGATGTGTTAAGCAAAATGAGGCATCCAAATATCGTCACATTAATTGGAGCTTGTCCGGAGGGGTGGAGTCTAGTCTATGAGTATCTTCCCGATGGAAGCCTTGAAGACAGGCTTAATTGCAGGGACAACTCTCCACCCTTGTCATGGCAAAATCGTGTACGCATTGCCACTGAGATATGCGCAGCACTTGTCTTTCTTCATTCCAATAAAGCGCATAGCATAGTACATGGTGATTTGAAGCCAGCAAATATTCTTCTGGATACTAATCTCGTTAGCAAGTTAAGTGACTTTGGAACCTGCTCGCTATTTCATTCTAATCGAAGCAAAAATGCATCAACGGATGTCACAGGCACAGTTGCTTACTTGGATCCAGAAGCTTCCAGTAGTGGAGAGCTAACTCCAAAGTCAGATGTTTACTCGTTTGGGATTATATTATTACGCTTGTTGACCGGGAGACCTGCCTTACGGATAGCAAATGAAGTGAAGTATGCCCTTGATTCTGGAACATTGAACAACCTTTTGGACCCTTTAGCAGGTGACTGGCCTTTTGTTCAGGCTGAGCAGCTTGCTCGCTTGGCATTGAGATGCTGTGAGACTGTCAGTGAGAATCGTCCGGACCTTGCGAGTGAAGTATGGAGAGTACTTGAACCTATGAGGGCTTCTAGCGGAGGATCTTCATCTTTCCATCTCGGCCGTAACGAGCACCGCATAGCCCCTCCGTACTTCATTTGTCCGATATTCCAGGTAAAACGAATCTATATAACTGAATATTAATATCCATTAGAGGTCTCAGAAGGCTTTTATTTCAAAATCATTGAAAATTACTTGTTTGATATGTTTCAGTCCAATGGAGACTAAACCTGTTCTTGCCTGTTTTGTTTTTTGTTTTACTTTTCAAAACTCTCAGGAAGTCATGCAGGATCCGCACGTAGCTGCAGATGGTTTCACATATGAAGCAGAGGCTATAAGAGCGTGGCTGGACAGTGGACACGATACTTCACCAATGACCAATGTCAAGCTTTCGCACACGAGCCTGATCGCGAACCATGCGCTTCGTTCTGCAATTCAGGAGTGGCTTCAACATCATTGGTGAAATGAAATCCTTGAAATTCTCAAACCCGTGTTCCCGCAAGTAAATCTCTTATGAAAGAAAGTTTTCGCCTTTTCTCCGGGAGGCAACAGAGAGCAAGTGAGTGAGTAAGATTAGTTTTTGTTTTTGCTTTATACACATACATACGATCTCTTCAATGGATAGCATATATTGTCTACTTTGTCAAGCATAGCATAAAGTCCTCCATATTTGTCAGATATGAAAAGAAGAGGCTGGTGAGATTTGTATGTGTATATATGTATGAAAAAAGAGTTAAATGCTTATACAGTTTGTGTGAGAAAAACTGCCACTAATTTGTTCCCCCATTATATCTCTGTGTGTGTGTGAATTCCAGAGCCAGTTAGTAAAAAAAGAGTATTAAGCAAAAATAAGTGTCGAGCATATTAGGCCCACCAATCTATTTGTGGGCCATTCATATATGTAATCTCTAGCCGTCTGAATTCAATTCAATTTAATTCCGATCTATATTCCATTACGTTTGAAAACAGCTAATAAAAAATAAAAGATACCATGTGGATTATTTACTTTCAAAAGCCATTGATCAAGTCTTTTCCCGTATTATATAAAGATTGGTCGAATATTCGAAGTCGTGAGATGTGCATTCATTGGATCTCTTCTTGTCCAAGTAAATGAGCAGAAAATGCTGATGCAAAGGATAAATCTCTTTTGAAAACCTTCCATAGTTTTTTATTTTGTATCTCCATTTTCCCAAGAAAATCCATTCTTCTCACGTTATGGAGGAAACAGTCACTTCACGGATACTCGAAGAGAAAGTCTATGTCGCAGTTGGAAGAAACGTATGGAAGAACACATCAAATCTCATGTGGGCATTAGAAAACTCCGAAGGAAGCAAAATCTGCATCGTTCATATTCACCAGCCATCTCCAATGATTCCTGTCTGTGAGTGTCATTTGCCTTCTTTCGACTTTTTAAGAGTTTCGGGTTAGATCACTCAACGCTTTAAAGGTATTGACTTTTACAAAATTTCTCACTTTTGATGCAAAAAAGTGGGTACAAAGTTCGAAGCTTGGACGGCAGATGAGGAATCAGTAAGAGCATACAGAGGAAAAGAAACGGCGAAAACAGATAAGATTCTACAAGAGTACATAAGTATTTGCCTGAAGAAAGGGGTATGTAGAAAATGTGACATGTATGTTACTCTGTTTTCGCCATTTCTAAAGACGAGATTGGTGTCTGTGTAGGTTCAAGCAGAGAAACTGTGTATTGAGATGGATTCGATTGAGAAAGGAATTGTGGAAACGATATACCAGCATAGGATCAGGAAGTTTGTTATGGGAGCAGCTGCAGATAAACACTATTCCATGTAACGAAATTGATTCAATGGGATTTGATGTGGCCATCTACTTTGTATATCTCATGTGCTTGTTAACTATTTTGCAGGAAAATGGAAGATGTCAAGTCAAGAAAAGCAAACTTTGTCTGCCAACAAGCGCCTGTTACTTGTCAGATAAATTTCACCTGCAAAGGAAACCTTATCCATACAAGGTCTCAGTCTTTTGTTTCTTATTCGTAAATGTATATGTTTGATGCTGATGTTGCCTGAGCAATGTAGGGAAGCTAGGATGGATGAAGTTCGAGCTCTCTCCGCGCTCTTGTCTGAGTTTCAGCGGCTTATATCGCCACAAACTAGCACTGATATGAACGCAGATAACGAAAGGGAACCAAACAGATCTTCCAGCTCTTGTCAGTCTGCTGATACATTGTCACATCCAAGAAGATCTGAGGTCTCCCTAATCGAAGCTCAAGAAGAACCAAATGACTCATCTTCTCAGGTTTTCCCGGTATGCTGATGTAGACACAACAAAAAATAAACAATACAAAGAACTTTGCAGATTCTATATTTTGAATTTCATATTGGTTGATGGAGTTAGCTACTATGCTTGTTTCGATCAGTGCAGCGGCATGAGAATGAGCATGATAAACTTCCTGATCAACTCCACCAAGCTATGGCAGAAGCTCACAATCCAAAACCATGAGCATTGTGAGTGAAAGATAGATCAAAGTTGTATGTTTAAACTGAAATTTTTCATTCAAAGAAACTTGTTTTTCATACATAGAATCGTTTATAGGCAATGCCTTTTATACACACTTTCTAAACGCAAAAAACACATAAACTTAGTGACAAAATATCACGCTGAACTGGTGTCTTCCAATTGCAGAACATTAAACCTGTTGTGCGTTTTAACTTCACTCGTTGTACTCCTCTGAACAGCCTGCAAAACGTCCTTCTGAACAGCCTGCAAAACGTCCTCTTCTCCCTCTGTTTTTACCTCTGTTTTCACCTTTGCACAGTCTGCTTTTGCAGGCGACCGTTGATGCTGAAGTGCTTTGGGCTTCCATCTTAATTTTGCAAAGCCCACTGTATTTGCTTCGACATGTTTAATTGATGAAACGACAGCATTTTGACGAGGAGTGTTAATACCCCCTCTCAAACTCGGCGTTGGTGGAGAAGTAACACCGAGTTTGTGTCGAAGATCAACAAACGGAGCTGCAGGTAGAGACTTTGTAAAGATGTCTGCAAGCTAAAGATGTGCAGGGACATGTTTAACAAGTAGGGAACCAAGAGCAACTCTCTCACGAACATAGTGATGATGAGTCTCAAAGTGTTTACTCCTCTTGTGAAATGCTGGATTTGCAGTCAAGTACAGTGCAAAAAGATTATCACAATAAAGCTCAGGAGTGGAATGTAAGAGAATTCCAAGTTCTCGTAAAACTGAACTTAACCAAGTGAGCTCAGAGGCAGTTTCAGAGAGTGATCTATACTCAGCTTCTGTAGAACTTTTTGCAACAGTCTACTGCTTTTGGGAGGACCAAGAGATCAAATTGGAACCCAAAAACGTGCAGAATCCACCTGTTGATCGTCGAGTGATTGGGCAGCCAGCCTAGTCACTATCACTGTAGGCACGTAGAGCAAAATCTGAGTGTTGAATGAATGAGATTCCCATTGTAATGGTGCCTTTAATGTACCTCAAAACTCGCTTCAATAGTTGAAAATCAGAAACTGTTGGTTGATGCATCTTTTGACATACAAAATTTACTGCAAATTGGATGTCAGGACGAGTCAAAGTGAGGTACTGAAGCTTACCAGCAAGACTTTGAAAGTAAGTGGGATTTTCAAAAGCTTCAGCTTGATGAGGTGTATGATGAGGATTTAAAGGTAGAGGTGTAGCAACTGTCGCATAGTCTTGTAATCCTGCAGCAAAGAGCAGATTCTCTGCATACTTTTGCTGAGAGAGAAACAAACCTCCATTATAAGACTGAACCTGAATACCAAGAAAGTAGCTCAAAGTACCCATATCCTTCATACGAAAATGCTTGTTGAGATCAGTCAATAAGCTCGTTAAAACTTCAGAATTGTTGCCTGTAATCACCATATCATCAACATACAAAAGCAACATGATAATGGTTTTGTGATTAGTGTAGACAAAAAGAGATGGATCTGGTTTACTGCATTTAAACCCAAACTCTAATAGATAAGTACTAAACTTATCGAACCATGCTCGAGGAGCTTGCTTAAGACCATATAGAGCTTTGTGCAGTAAGCAAACATGATCAGGCTTTGATTTGTCAATGAATCCAACATGCTGTTTCATGTAGACTGTTTCAGACAACTCACCATGTAAGAAGGCATTTTTCACATCCAATTGCTTAATAGGCCACTGCAATACAGTTGCAACATGAAGAACAGTTCTAATAGTTGCTGTTCGAACCACTGGACTATAAGTCTCAAGATAGTCTATGCCTTCTTCTTGATTGAAGCCTTGAGCAACTATTCTTGCTTTCAGCTTGTCTAGTGATCCATCTGCATGTAACTTAGTTCTGAAAACCCATTTGCTACCAAGAACATGCATATCAGAAGTGCAGGGAACAAGTGACCATGTTTTTGTCTCAGCACAATTATCGATTTCTTCTTTCATTGCTTGAAGCCAACCAGGATGTTTCAAAGCAGAATGAACTGTCTTAGGTTCATGATAATCTGTTTTAGATGTGAGAAGAGCATATCTAGGATTAGGCTTGCGTATTCCTGATCGAAGTCTAGTAATCATAGGGTGCTGAGAGAGATCTTGATCAGTTGTCACTGGATCAGATTGCAGAGATGTTTCTGGAGCAGTATGATCGGAAGATGGAGTAACTGTCCCACTAGAAGAAGAAGAATTGCTGTCGCCTATAGGAACATGATCTAAGCATGCCGTACGCCCAGAACAACCTTCTTCTTCAGTAGTAGTTACTCCTCTGTCATGAACTTCAGGAGCTGAGTGATTTTGAAGTGATGATGAAGCTTGTGCAGAGAAGTGATCTTGAGTTTGAACTGAAGATGGAATTGGTGAAGTAAAGATTGGTGCAGAGTTCTCAAAGGTAGACTGGTTAGAGGCTGAAGCAGTGGGTGTATAGAAGCTCTTTAGCCATGCATTATACAAGGTAGACTGTGATTGTTGTTGAAGTGAACTGTAATGATCTTGAAAAGGAAAAAGATCTTCATTAAACATAACATGTCTACTGATATAGACTCGACCAGTCGGTGGATAAAGGCATCTGTATCCTTTGTACTTTTGATTATATCCAACGAAGACACATCTGAGAGATCGTGGATCAAATTTGTTAGATGCATAGTCTCTTAACACAGGATAGCAGGCACACCCGAATGCTCTCAGAGAGGAATAGTGAGGTGTGGTGCCAAAAAGCTTCTGATACGGAGATTCCAAAGATTGCAGAGTTGTTGTAGGGAGAAGATTGATTAAGAAATTTGATGTAAACAGAGCTTCAACCCAATATTTTTGAGGAACCTTACTTTCAAACATCATTGACAATCCCAAGTCAAGTAAGTGTCTATGTTTTCTTTCAGCAAGCCCATTTTGCTGAGGTGTGTGAGGGCAAGAAACTAGTTGTTGTATACCACATTGACTAAGATGTTCAAGAAATCTTTTGCTAGTGAATTCTCCTCCACCATCACATTGAAAAGAACCAACTTTAGCATCAAACTGATTTTCTACTAGCTTTTGAAAAGTGATGAAAGTTGCAAAGAAATCTGATTTCAGCTTTAAGGGATAAAACCAGCAATATCTTGACCAATTATCTATCAGAATTACATAGTAACGAAAGCCTTGCACTGATACAACTGGTGCAGGACCCCAAAGGTCACAATGAATTCTTTGAAGTGGTCTAGTTGCAACAAAATCTGAAGCAGTAAAGGAAAGACGAACATTCTTGCCAAGTCTACATGATTCACACATGAGCTTGGTTCTTTTATTTATGATGATAGCTTTTGCAGAGGATAGTTGCTGTAGAACTTGTGCATTAGGATGTCCCAATCGCCTATGCCATGTTGCATCACTGGCTGAATGTTGAACACTGGAGTGAAAGACATGAGCTTGAGCAGTTGGTTTATCCTTCAACACATAGAGTCCAGCAGCATTACTTCCCAGCAGTATTTGCTTCTGGGTTACCTTGTCCTTAACAATCACTCCATTACAGTCAAACTCAAAAGAACAAGGATAGTCATTTGTAATTTTAGATACTGAAAGAAGAGATTTTGTAATATCTGGACAGACAAGAACATTCTGCAGAGGCAACATACCTGAGGAGGATGCTATCGTGGTTGAGCCTGTATGAGTAATAGGCAAGAAGTTTCCATCAGCCACCATAACTGAGTCTGATCCAGTATAAGGACGAGTTTGATGCAGATTTTGAGCAGTGTTAGTGATATGTGCACTTGCTCCTGTATCCGGGAACCACTCAATGCCTGATGAATCACTTACATCTGTTATCCTCATGGCTGTCATTGCAGCAGGCACTTCTTCTAGCTGGTAAGAGTTGTCGAATCTATGCCAACAACTTAGTGCATGATGTCCTCTTTTTCCACAAATTTGACATATGGGTCTGGAGCTAATGTCAGGCGTTGTGGAAGAGGCTTGATAGGACGGTATTTGTTGATGAAAGCCACGCCCTCTTGTTGAAAAATTACCTCTACCACGATTTCCTCTTCTGTAGAGCTGACCTCTGCCTCGATTCATATAGTAACCTTGTGATGTTTGAACTGTGTTGAAAGCCAGATGTGGTGAGATATCGTTTGCTGTAAGATAGCTCTACAGCCTGTCTTCATAAGCCGTAAGGCGAGGAGCAATATCTTCAAAGGTTGGAGTAGGAACATTATCCATTGTTCCTTCAATACTTGTTTTGATGGGTTCATATTCTCGTCCTAAACCATGAAGAGCAGCAAAAATTTTCATCTTTTCTGTAACTGAGCTTCCTATAGATGTGAGTTGATCACAAATGAGCTTTATCTCTTTGAGGTAATCAATCATGGTTTTATCAAGTTTTGAAACAGTCTGCAGTTTTCTTTGCAGCTCAAAAAGACGAGAAGAAGATACCCTGTTGTAGTGACGAGCCAGTGAGACCCACACTTCCTGAGATGTTTTACAGTCGACCACAACACTTAGGAGTTCTTCAGAGAAAGATCCCAGGAGCCATGAACGAACAACTTGGCCAGTTTGCATCCACTTTTGGTACTCTGGATTTCTTGCAAACTGATCAACTCCATTTATTCCAGGTACATTGATAAGCGCCGGAGGTTGAGGAATAGCACCAATGATGAAGCCAAGTAAGTTTTGCCCTGAAAGGAAAGCTTCAAACTGTGTTTTCCAGAGAATATAATTTCTCTGAGTAAGAGTGATAGTAACACAGTTAGAAATGTTTAAAGAAGGAGATGAATAAACATCAGAATTCGTATCAGCCATGATGGCTCTGATACCATGAAAGATAAATCAAAGTTGTATGTTTAAACTGAAATTTTTCATTGAAAGAAACTTGTTTTTCATACATAGAATCGTTTATAGGCAATGCCTTTTATACACACTTTCTAAACGCAAAAAACACATAAACTTAGTGACAAAATATCACGCTGAACTGGTGTCTTCCAATTGCAGAACATTAAACCTGTTGTGCGTTTTAACTTCACTCGTTGTACTCCTCTGAATAGCCTGCAAAACGTCCTTCTGAACAGCCTGCAAAACGTCTTCTTCTCCCTCTGTTTTTACCTCTGTTTTCACCTTTGTACAGTCTGCTTTTGCAGGCGACCGTTGATGCTGAAAGTGCTTTGGGCTTCCATCTTAATTTTGCAAAGCCCACTGTATTTGCTTCGACATGTTTAATTGATGAAACGGCAGCATTTTGACGAGGAGTATTAATAATGAGTGACACCTAAGTTACAAAGGAAGTAGAGAGAGAGAGATAGAAAAAAAAACTACAGATGAACTGAAACAGTTGTATAGATAAACCATCATTTGTGTGAGAGGTAAGCTAACTGGCTTATGTCTTCTCGTGTGACTTGTGAGTTCTGTTGCTTTTTAAAAAATTGAACCACCTAATTTCCAATGATGACAATAACCAACGGTAAATTGCACCAAAAAAAATCTATAAAAACAGAAACTAGAGGGCTGTTCAGTGGTTCAAATCGATGGGCAAGCGAAACTGGCTCGAGATCGCCTCAATTTCAAGTATGAGCTTTATATAGTCCAACTTTCAAGGCCCAAATATTTGATATATATAAGAAATTTGTTTTCGCAACTTTTAGTAAATGGGGATGAAGAAAAAAAAAACTTTTAGTAAATGGATTTGAACTTTACATATTGTTATCTAATTTATGTGTACTTTCTTATCCAATGATCTATGAAAAACAATATTTTGCAGGATTTGTAGTTAAGCATTTTATATTAATATATATATAATCATGATTTAAGAAAAAAACACAGAAATTCTGGAAATTAAATAATCCAAGAGAGGCGGAGGTGGGGCCGTAACGCAACGGGAATAATGGGAAGTGGGCAATACAATAATTTGCTTCCACAGATAAATTAAAAACAAAATAGAAAAAATTGATTAATAATAGACAGAATGTGACAACTGTTTTGGGTGGTTTGGTCGGTTTTGTATACGTAAGATCTGCCACGTGTTTTGATTGGACGGCTTGGAATCATCTAGATTTTTCTTTACCAAAACTCCAAACAAATTACGACCTTTCCCCTTTGTTAAAGTTAAAAACCATTGGCTTAAAAGAATGAATTAAAAATGGTATGTATATCCTGATTATGTTACATTCTAATGAAATAACATTAAATGCATGGCAAGATGGTATAGAATGGTTGAATATGTATTATGAATTATTCTGCAGATTGATCAATAGATATATTATCAAAACTCAAACTCATGAAAAACAACAAAATAGCTTTTTGATGCCTCGTGTATTCTTCTCCATAAGTGGTTTCATAGCGAGTTTAGATTCATTATATGGCATGCCAATGATTCGGAGTACAATATAACTGATCTAAAAGGGATTAAATTGGGGAATTTGCTATATGGGAGTAATATTATAGTCTATATAGATATGAGCAATTGGTTGGTTAATAAAAGAACGAAAAATGGAATGTTGGAGGAGAAGAAGAAGAAAAGAGCACGTGGGTAGGACATAGTGTCACACAAAGGTCCTTTTTATTCTTTCTTTTGGCTGAAATGCTGTCTTTCCTTATATAGTGGATTGCAGCCGAATATTATATAACGCAATCTTCTTCGGTTACTTCATACAGAACTATATGTTTGCATGTTCATTTACAAGCCTTGGATCTTGATGTTTTCACATACGCATAATATATATATTAATTAAACGTACATTTCTAATAATACAAAATGAACTAAAACTCATGTACTAAGCATAAAGAGTTGAGTATCCTTGACATCTTAATAAGTATGGGTTGGATTTTTTTACTTGCTCGTTATATTACTTTGATGAACGAAATCTCATGGCACAACCTATTAGAGATGCAGTCTAACTCGTCTTTCCCTAGAATGATGAGAAAAGATAAGCCAACCAATTAAGGTGCTAGCAAAACAAAAACTACGAGAAAGAGACTTCACAAGCATGGAGAGGCAACCTAAGCCTCACGCCGGAAAGATTCACCCCCGGAAGTACAACACCAACAGAAGAGAATCACTGCGGCAACACCAACGACCTACTGTAGACAGAAGCGCTTCTCAACAGGTAAGGCTATCGCTGCACCACCTATTCCAACGATGCCCATCTCGGCTGCAACTTGCCGTGAAACAGCTGTCGAGAAGCCGTTTTCCTTCAAAGCCTATTTGTTAACGAATATGAGCTACGTTTGAGGACCGGACAAAAATGACGGTAAACCTTTTACGGAGAAAAAATCTGTTAGATGTGAGAGTTGCAGCAGCGCTTTGATAAAGAAAGGGCTAACGGTTTTTTTTTCTTTTGTCAAACGACTCATAAGTCATAACCATAACGTTATAAGATTGGTAACGTGAAAAATGTATAGATGATTAGTTAAATGAGGTGTCCCTATGTAATTTTTAGGTGTGGTGAGCCCATGTGCTTATCTTGACACAAAAGTCCAATTAAACCGCCGGTTTATATCGACCACAACTTTCATGAAAGATTCATTCCATAAAACTCCAAACAAAAATGTCCACAAATTTTATTAGAAAACCAAAACAGCTGCAAAGCGGATTTTGAAACTCTGTCCACATACTTTAACTATTACTAATCAAATAATTAGTATTATCCGCAACAAAGATGATAACGTTGATTATATCATGCAGGCAATTAACTAAATTAATCATAATTGGCCAACCAAAAAACAACTAATTAATTATCATCGCGTTTTATTTAATTAAATCTCCATTTCTTAGCATTATCTCCCAACATCGAGTTTCGTCACTATAAATGCACCATTCTCTTCTTCGCTTCAACACATCACCCACCACTCACAGAGAATACCAAAACTTAAAAAGAATATTCCTTTAGAGAGAGAGAGAGAAATCGGAGATGGAAGGCAAGGAAGAAGATGTTAGAGTCGGAGCTAACAAATTTCCGGAGAGACAACCGATCGGAACTTCGGCCCAGAGCGACAAGGACTACAAAGAGCCACCGCCTGCGCCGTTGTTCGAGCCTGGCGAGCTTGCTTCGTGGTCCTTCTGGAGAGCTGGAATCGCTGAGTTCATCGCGACTTTTCTGTTCCTATACATCACTGTTTTGACTGTTATGGGTGTGAAGAGATCGCCTAACATGTGTGCTTCCGTCGGAATCCAAGGAATCGCTTGGGCCTTCGGTGGTATGATCTTTGCTCTCGTCTACTGCACCGCTGGTATCTCCGGTAAGTCAAATCATGTACCTGTTTCTTCGATCCAACGACATATTTCCTATTTCTTCATATTCTTCGCTGAATAGATAGATCGTATGTTGTCTAGGTAGCGAAATTCAGATTAAAAGGTCTCCGAGGGAGAGACGGAGTTATACTCACTGATAGCGTATAATCTGAATGAAATAGCTATTTAAGGCTAGAATCAGGAACCATAATAGGGTTTACAAATATTTACGTTATTCCGATTTGCAAAAAATGAAACAAAGGAGCAGTTATCGAAGATATTTTAAGTGTTAGTTTCAGCTTGCTCTGCGTGGAATCGTTCGATTTGCAGATGTTGTAATCCGATTTGTATTATGTTATGACCTCTCAGGTGGACACATCAACCCAGCCGTCACGTTCGGTCTGTTCTTAGCCCGGAAGCTTTCGCTCACACGAGCTCTGTACTACATAGTGATGCAGTGCTTAGGAGCTATCTGTGGAGCCGGTGTAGTGAAGGGGTTCCAACCAAAGCAATACCAAGCTCTAGGCGGTGGAGCCAACACCGTAGCTCCTGGCTACACCAAAGGAAGTGGTCTCGGAGCTGAGATTATCGGAACCTTTGTCCTCGTTTACACCGTCTTCTCCGCTACTGACGCCAAGAGAAACGCTCGCGATTCTCATGTTCCCGTAAGTTAAAAACACAATCAAATAGATAGAATTATTTTCGTGGGTTATGTTGCATGGGGAGAGCGAAATGCTTAATTTAATTGGTTTTGAAATTTCAACCAGATTCTTGCGCCTCTCCCTATCGGATTCGCTGTGTTCTTGGTCCACTTAGCAACCATCCCCATCACTGGAACTGGAATCAACCCAGCACGAAGTCTTGGAGCTGCAATCATCTTCAACAAGGACAACGCTTGGGACGACCATGTGAGTTTTGTTTTTCTTTCACCACTTATTACCCAATTTACAATTACAACCATCCCATTACTAAATCTAATGTTTCTTCTCTCTTTTTTTTATCAGTGGGTCTTTTGGGTAGGACCATTCATCGGGGCTGCACTTGCTGCTCTCTACCACGTTATAGTCATCAGAGCCATCCCTTTCAAGTCCAGAAGCTGATTGGAGTTCTCTTATGAACCATTGTTACTCAGGAAGTTTTAAAAAATCCCTCTTTTGTTCTCTAAGTTTGCTTTTTCTTTTGTGAATGGTATTGCCTGTATGAAACGTGTGTATGTGTTTGTGTTGTTCCTCTTCTTTGCCTAATGGAGACTATATGTAAAACAAGGAAATTCCCCAGAAATCAAATTTGTAATCTCTCTTCTCAACAGATTTCTATAGTTGGAACTTTCTGGGCTTTTGGACCAAACATATTTTATGCTTTAGGTTACAATCTGCTACCAAAAAAGTGCCAAACAGCACGAAGTAGTATAACATTGTAAAATGATATTGACAAATTTTGCTCAATTTAAGCAAAATAGGGATTTAGTTACCAATAAACAAAATTTTAAGAAAATGATAAAATTAAGATTAAAATAAAATCTGCTCCTTGGCTACCACCAGGATTCAAAACGATGTGTATAAAACTTTATTTGAAAGTTATTAATATAAGTTTTTATTAAATCAAATTCAGAGATGTTACAAAACAAATGAAATCAAATTGAAGGCAGATGGAAAAAAAATGAAAACAAACAAAAAAGTAGTAATGGAAAAGGAGGACAACACACTTAGCAAAATTACCTTTATCGAATTATGTAGCCAATAAATCAAGACATCAGGCGTGCTGCTGTGTTGGCCAAAAAACCGCGTATAACACGCTCCCCAAAGGCGAGTGCAATTCAATCTATTCCTCATTCAATGATAGATGCGATTGGTTTCATCTACCCTACCAACTTTGTCACGCCGTTACCAACCCCGTCATTGACGTCGTTAGATTTACAATCTGTCTTCCCTCGCAAATCCGCCACTATCGCCGTTAGATCCCGTTTATGGACGTTAACCATAAGACCGTACTTCATGAAGAGAGTCAACGACATCTTCTGTTCAACCTTATGCCCTGTTACCACGGTTAAACGATGTCGGAGCAAAATCGCCGCAGCTATTGATTTCATTTGCAGATAAGCCAAATCCTTTCCCAGACAGATCCTAGGTCCAGCATTGAACGCCACGAATTTAAACGGATCATGGTTTATGAATTTACGGCCGTCCGGTTCCGATATCCATCGCTCCGGTTTGAATTCCAAACAGTCCTCTCCCCAAGTCGATTTCATCCTCCCCGCCGAGTAAATCGAATACGTCACCGACGATCCCGCCGGCACAAAAGTACCGTCTGGCAAGACGTCGTCCTTCACGGCGCGCTTCGAATCCTCCGGCACAGAAGGATACAGCCTTAACGTCTCCGATAACGCCGCCTTGAGATAAACCAATCGATCAAGCTCCTCGCATGAAAGTGGCTCGTCCGTCCACGACGCCATATCATCGCCACGTGTCTCAATCAGGACGACACAAATCTCACGTATGATTTTATCCTCTACTGTCGGGTGCTGCGTAATCAACCAGAAAAACCAGCTCAACGCGACCGATGACGTATCACGTCCGGCTAGGATGAAGTTGAGCGCAACGCGCTGGAGGATCTCGTCGGAGTAAGGTTCCTTCTTCTTGATGAACCGTGATAAAAGATCGTCGTGCTTGGTTCCATCGTTACTTTGCAGGGTCATCAAATCTTGTTTACGTGTCTTAATAATCTCAGACAAATAACTGTCTACTTGTACCAAGCTTCGACTCAAGCTGACTTCTAAGCCGAGACCGACCAGCTTCTTGAACTTCCATAATATCTCCGGCAATATAAACCGCTGTAACGAAGCCTCGGTGGCTCGATCAAAAGCCACCGCGAACGTGTTCACTGGAAGCCCTGCGGCACAAGTCCGCGGATCTTTACCAAAAGTTAAGCCACAGATATTATCAAAAGTAAGCCGAAGAAGCAAATCTTGAAGATCGATTGGCTCAGACCCGAGCTGAGCCGTTTCAAGAATAGGCAAAAACCGAAGCTTGATCGCTCGGTTAACCCAACGTGCCATGGCTTGTCGTAGAGTCCTTGTGGTGAACTCCAAAGCGGCGGTCTTACGCTGAAAAAGCCACGTGTCCCCATCGGAATTAAAGATCCCTTGACCGAGAAGATCGTGGAAAACGGCTTGCCACGTCGGACCTTTAGGGTAATTATCGAAGCGAGTCTTGAGAATATGCTCGAGGTTTCTTGGATCGCACGTGACTGTCACAAGACCTTGTTTCTTTGCTAGAAAAGGAATCGCGCAGATGCATGTCTGATACGTACCGGAGCAAGCACTGAGGTTGTCGGAGATCCAATCGTGCATTCGCTCGCAATTCTCGATTAGACCAGGAAGACTCCCCACTAATGGCCAGACACGTGGACCTTTGAGACAACGAGATATGAATGTGAGCCATAATAGGTAAGCTGTGATGGCTGAAAGAATCATTAGAGCAGTGGATATTTCCATGATCTTCCGGGAAAGATGTACGCTATGTGAATTTTCCTCAGAAAAATATCAGATGTTTTCGGCACAAAAATAGAGAACTTGACGGCTTGTGGTGGTGAAAATGATAAATTTCCGTAAAGAGTGTATGAAGCTTGAAGACGAGAGTATGAGGAGAGAGACGGAGGAGAGAGAGAGAGAAGAGTAGATGAGAAGAGGAGAGAGAGAGAGAGAGAGAGAGAGAGAGAGAGAGAGAGAGGATGGGTTTAGAGGAGATGGAAGAACACAAAGGGGATTTATAGAAAGAGCAGCTAATGGAAGAGATGGACTGTTTTTCTGCAGTGGATTTTATCTCTTTATCTTTCTCTCTCTATTTATGAGTCTCTCTCCTAAATTCAAGAGTGAAGAATTTTAGGGCATCTGAAACCATTAAACACCATTTTGGTGTGAAATCATTAATATAATATAACACATCTTATTTTCCTATGTAGTTAACCATAAAAGTTTTATGATCTTAATTGATTATGATTAATACAAACACTAATGCAAAAGTAACTTAGATATTTAGATACATGATTAATAGTCAAAAAATAATATTTTAAATTTAATGTTGCCAGAATTTATCCGCAAAATATAATAATATAGCAAAAACACAAAACAAAATACTATAGTGTGATAATTTATGTTGCAAATATTGGGGTGAATTATAGATTAGCTAGTGTGATGGTTAATTATTATAAATGTTTGATTAATTGGAGATAGTAGAATCGATGAAAAGCATGAGATGGTGTGGATCACCATTAATGTTCCTGCTCTAGGCTGGTAGATAAGTGGTTGGAGACTTCATCTATAGTTTCGGAGGAAAATAAAAAGATTTTGAAAAATTGAGTGGTAAATTTCCCAAGTCTATGAGGCCGTAAACAATGGATAGAGATTGAGAGAGAGCATTAAAGACGTTTAGTTGAGGAGCCTAAATGACCCACAGTTTTTCAATGTCCGAACACGATACTATTTATATACAATTTAATACAAAACCCCAAAATCAAATTTAAATTTTTTGGAAAAATTCGTTTGAAAGAAGTCACAATGTAAGCATGGGATGTTGCCTCATCGTTTTAACATATTATCATGGTTATTAATTTCAAGTTTTCGAAATAAGTAAATTAGGGTTTTGTAATTCGGTACTGTCGGTTCAAATGAAAGAATGGTTGATGTATGATTGCCAGACCGGTTTCGTGAGTTTGCATTTCTTAAGAGTAATTGTGTAATAAATTGACGGACAATTAAATAGAAAGAGACTGTTATGAACGAAGAAGTACATCATATTTTACACCTAATTTTGCTCATTTTCAAACATATTAATCACATTAAATAATTATTTCATTAGAAAATGAATATTCACTTATTTCTATTATTATGTCATTTTATGATAACTTCCACGTAAATCTTTTACGTTTAAGTTAATTAAATTATTTTGGTTTACCTACTGTACCACGTTATTTCCTTGTTTTAATTTTTATGATAAACGTTGACACACGTATGTGCATGTATATAAATATAGAGAGTTTTACTGTTTTTGGTAGAGTGTAGGAATGAGTAATTGTGTTTTAGAGTTGAAACTGTTATGATTTGGGTGAACAAACTCACCAAAGACACAGCTTCTATATATTGTTGTGTTTATGGGTTGGGTTGGTGTGTTTTTTTTTTAATATATTTTTTGAAAGTTCAAAAGCATTCAATGAGTCTCCCCTCTTAATGCATGATTATGATAAATTAATGTAAGAGAATCAATCCATAATTGAATATGACAGAATTCAACACACAATCCTGTTTCTAAATTTTTTTATTTTTATTCACTTATTTTATTACCAATAAACCACATTTTGTAATATCTGAAAAGATTAAATAATTAATGTCGACATCACTGCATTCTACTTCAAAATTCGAAACTAAATCACAAAAGAAAAATTAAGTTTTTTTTTTTTTTTTTCTGAAGTATCGTTAACCGTGAAGAGTTTTGACTTTCGTCGTTAAAAAATAAATGCATTGACCAAGAAAAGTCAACTTTTTCGAATATCAAACCAATTGCAGAATATCCGGTTCGAAATTTAGTACGTCGATCACAGGCTTACAGCTGTATCAAAGACTGTTAATCTTAAATGGTACAAAAACTAACTATATATAATTAATAAACAGTTCGATTATTTTAGTTACCACACTATTTTACCAACATAAATTATGAGTAGACACAATTTTTTCACATGATCTCATGGTTTTTTCGCATGAAGTTCATACCTCTCTATTATACAATATAAATTAATAATCCGCACCATAATTTTACACAAACTATTAACATGTTTTTACAATTTCACAAATCGTTATTTTTTAAATAAATCACGATCAATTGAAACTAATTATATTTACCATATAATTAAAAATCCGACCAATTAAATAATTATGGTTGGCGAGTTTACTCATTTTAACCAACTGAGTAAACGCAATTGTGAAAATTCATATTATATGAGTTATGTAGTACACGCAATTAGTTTCAATTGATCGTGATTTATCCAAAAAATAGTGATTTATAGAATTATGAAAATATATCAATAGTTCATGTATAATTAAGGTGTGCGTTATTAATTCGTATAGTGTAATAGAGAGGTTCGAAATTCGGATGAAAAAACTATGGACATCTATAATATGTGTAATAAAATAGTGTCATCCGATTATTCTAGTGATTTTTAATGATTTTTTAATTAATTGAACTTGATTGACACTTGGATTTCAGTTGATACAATATATAGTTCCTTACATCTGTTCATGTTTTTTTTCTGATTAGATATGCAACATTAGGTTAAAAGTTCTGTTTTTACAACTTGAGAAAAAAAAGAGAAATCGAAGGAGACTATAAGATAAGTTTTCTAATTAGGTTACCGAAATCCCCATCAACGGCAAAGAACATATTCTCTTCGGGACTGCATATATTAATAATACTTTTACAAATTAATTTTGTACGACAAGTTACATAAAATATTAACAATAATAGTTAGGTTTAGGTACACAAGAAGTAATAACTCAAACACCATTTACAAACAATGAAGGATTTTTCGACGACTATGACTAAACAAATTTGGTCGAAATTTGACTCATTTATGGTAACCAGTCTTTGTATCACGTAAGGTTATAGACTATAGAATTTTTTTTTAGTATAATTTATTGGTTTGTGTATTTTTAATATATTTGAAAATTCAAATAAAATTCAATGTGATTAGTTTTATCATTTTAAAATCTATATTCAAATCACGTGAAATTATTTATAAATATCAATCACATCATGTTTTTTAGTCAATTCTATACATTATTAATGTATTTAATTTTAAGAATTTCCGTAATAAAAATACAAGATTGGAATTCAATAAAAATTTATGATTTTACAAATAATAATTAAAATCCATTTTGTACATTTGTAAATAAGTAAATTTTAGAAAGATTTTTCAATCCTATGTAAACTTTTAAATCAACTAAAATAAATAAATGAATAACATTATATTTGATTCTGTCGGTTGTCTCACATAATATTGGTGATTTACTTGAAATGATTTTGGGTCATTTAGTTGCTTCAATTTCGATTTTAAGACCATATATAAAAAAAAGAAAAAGAAAAATGAAAAGTTAGATAAAATAATGAATGAAAGCATTAATGAAGTTAGTTACTCCGTCACCTATTGACATGGTTATTAATAGTATTAATAGTAATATATAGACAACAGTCATCAACCACTCTATAGGCTAATAATTCGTCGACAAAATCACATGCATGTCACTGCCGCTTCAACTTTAACTCTTATTATACTTAAATAATATGTTTTTGTCTACGTTTCCAGGAATATATGTGCTGTTGGTTGTTTGTTTAAATATTTTATGTTATGTTTAGGCCTCCCAATTTAGTAGTATTATTTAGCGTTAACAAATTTTAAAATTAGACTAATAATTTTTTTTACTTTTTAATAGACATTATTCCTTGTTTTTATCTTTATTACCATCTATATTCTCGTCTTTTTATTTTTTTTTTTAAATATGGTGAATTGTTAAAGCCCTGGTTTTTGTATCGCTGTAACTATATTCTGTTTGGCAGTCATAAAATGATTGTGATTTCAGCGTTTTAACTAATTTTGTAAAATGGCAATTTTTATTCTATGGTAGAGTATGTCGCTATTTTTAAATTCTACTTAAATTTGTTAGGTTTTATGATTCTACAACTGCTTTTCACAATTTTTTAAAATATTTTGTACGATTCCGTCATTATATGAAAAATCAAAACATATGGCCTCTTATAGTAATCATCCAATGAAAGTGCATAAAAGTTCATAAAATAAAATAGATAAGTAATATGTGTATATATTGCCACACTAAGACAAGAAGCTTTTTGAGATCTAAAGAGAAAGTTCTGTAAGAAGGCAAGTGGATCTCCATTTTAATTGTACAAAATAATGAAGCAACATAGGCTCACAAACAAAGCAAAAGCTTTAGATATCCAGGCACACATATGTAACTCAAGACCAAGTTTATATGTACCTGTGTTCGTGAAGTAGGGAACGCTACATTGGCATTTTTTTTGTCTCTCTGAGTTAATCATCCGATCTTGTCTCTAGATCTCACTGGAGGAGCCACTCCTTACGAGAGAAGCTTGTGGGTTACCTCTCACAATCACGTCTTTCAAGCGCGAGAGAGGCTCAAGTAATCTGCTCAGCTTCTGCGTTGCGGTCAATGAATGGCTTTAGTTGATTACCATTTGTAAAACTTAATGATTCGTGACACAAGTTTTTCTCAGTGGTGTTTAGATTATTACCTCACTACTGATGCTTGATTGCCACTTGAGTTGCAAAACCTGCCACCTCTCTTGTTGCCACCGTTGACCAAGAACTACAAGTCCTGTGACAGCAGCTGCAAAAAATAAGGACCACATAGCATTTGCTTCTCTTGTGCGTGAATACAAAGAAATAGCTCTCCTTCTCCACCAAGCTTCACAAGGAAGGTTGTGTGTTGGTTTTTTAGCATCCTTCACAAGTCTAAGGGGGGTGGTTGTGGTATCAAAAGAATGGTGATCCAAGTCTTTCTCTGCATACTCATTTGGCTCAGCATCAATTAACCCATGTTCATACATGGCTGATTCAGTCCCCAATGAGTCCATGTGTCTAGAAGAACCAAGCGCAGATTCACCATAGATACTCTGTCCATCCTGAAACCGTGCGTTTCTTAACGTATTAGACAGTACCTGACCTTCCAGCATCAAGTTTTTGCCATCCGTTCCTTGTTCCTCTTCCAATACAAGTTCATCAAGGGGTAAATTCTCATGCTCACTAGGTGGGAATACAAAGTGGTCAGACATGAACAAATCGCGTGAAGTTTCTGCTCCATAGTAAGCATCATACTTCAGTGCATCTCTTGATTCAACGTTATATGGACCAGGAGCAGCAGTATAAGCTGATGAAGTAAGTGAGACAACTTCCCATTCATTCCCACGAGGAGGATACTCCTCATTTTCCTCTTTGTTAGCCATCTTCTACCACAGAATCTCCAATGAGCCCCCCAAAAAACCGCTTTGTTAGCCATAAAACAAACAGAGAAACATATAAAAAAAAAGCCAAGACTTCGTCTTATAGAACAAAATGACTCTAACCTCAAATATAGAAAAAGGGCTATCAGCAATGCAGGCAATTAAACCAAAAACAACATTGATGGGTCAATACACGAGCCATTCTGGTTTGCAATACATAGCTGCTGATCAAAGGATTTGAAGTCGGAAACAATCGATACAAAGGAATTTCCTTTCATAGCTAAACTTGGTCCAATCAATAAGATACAATAGCAGAGGAGTGAATCTAATGATTACAGCACAACCTCTTTCCACAACTAAGCTTATCCAATTGAAATCAAAACCTACACGGACAAACACGCCCGCGAAAAACAACAATTNGGGGGGGAGTCAGGTTTTTTTCTCATTTGTCTAGCTCCATTGCTTGAGCAGCTTTAGCTTTAGCAGCTGGAGTCAATTTCGTCTTCAATTTCTTCTTGCCAACAAAAAATCCACCTTTCTTCTTCTTCGCACTACCATCAACCTTGACAACAACATCAACCAGCCACAGACATCATCAATTACTGCTCAGAAAGGATTAGGAATTATAATACAACATCTTTTTCTCCCAACAATCTTTTGAGAAAACATCATAGATCAACTGACTTGATGCAAATTCAAATCTATTTCGTCTCAACAGAATGGGATTCCCTACTTTCTCAAAACACACATATAAATATGACATGAAGTACAGATTAGATTAAGAGATAAGAGACAGAAAAAGGTGTTTACTTTCATCTTGTTCTTGTTCATCTGAAGCTTCTTGATCTTCTTATCCTGTATCTCTTTCTCTTCTGCAAATAAAAAACTCTTAATTTCGTTGAAAAAAATGCGTATTGTACAGATCGTTTTAGAGATTTAAAGAAACATACTTTGGAGATTATACTCGTGTTGCTTCTTTCTCTTTGCTAAATTGTTCTTCTTCGACATTCCTTCCGTTCAAACTCACCCCAAAGGCCTAACTAAACTTCCATTGCTTTAACCAGATTCCCTATAACCCTAAATTTCCAACAACGAGGAGAATGAAAACGACAGCGTTTACTGGTAGGTAGATAACGTATAGTCCACTTAAGCCCAATATAAAGCATATAAGTTACGATACAAGCCCATTAAGGTCCAATCAAAAGTGTAGAAGTTAAAACGGTGTCGTTAATCCCTCGCACAAGCGGCAGAACACCCTCCCTCCAAATTACCTGTCCTCTCTTTCTCTCTCTCTCACTTTTCTCTCTGCAATTTTGCATGTCTTTTTGTTTACTCGATCTTCTTCCTCGTCGTCTCCACCAAAAGCCCTAACCCTAAACCTGCCGCCAAATGTATCAGTGCATGAACCTATCTTTTTCTTCTAACTTAACCCACCGATCGCTCCTCGGACCACGATTATTCTCTGGAATCTCCGCCAGACCTTGCAAATCTCTCCATTTCAGTCCTTATTGCATCTCTTCCGGCCCAAAATCCGAAGACTCGCCATCAATAAATCTCTCTGATAAGCTTATTTCGCTCCTGAAGGCTGTTCCGAACTGGTCGGACGGCATTAAAGAACGACGGATGCAGCAGAAACGTTCTCTCTACACTCACGAAAAATGGGTCAGACACAGAAGCTCCCTCCGCCATCTGCGTCACGTTTCCTCGAGCCTGTCGTCACGCGTTATATTGTCTTTGATTCCCCCTGTTTTCTTCTTCACCACGGTCGCCATCCTGATCGCCGGCTATAACTCCGCCGTGGGTATGGACTGGCTACCTAATTTCTTTCCCGTTCTTCGAGCATCTCCTCTTCCGTATCAGCTGACCGCTCCGGCTTTAGCTCTGCTTCTGGTTTTTCGCACTGAAGCTTCTTATTCAAGGTTTGAAGAAGGAAGAAAAGCTTGGGTTAAGGTTATAACTGGAACCAATGATTTAGCTAGGCAAGTCATTTCTTCCATTCATTGCTCCGGTGACAACTTGATCATCAGAGACATGATCTTGCGTTACATTGCTGCTTTCCCTGTAGCGCTTAAGGTTTGTTTTCGTATTCCTCCACCTATGTGATGCTTAGCAGTGCTTACTTCTGATGATTGATTGCAAAAAAAAATTTCATGTGTAGTGCCATGTGATTTATGGTTCAGACATCGCTGATGATCTCAAAAATGTAATAGAAGCAGATGATTTGTCTTTGATTCTCCAATCAAAGCATCGTCCACGTTGCGTCATCCAATTCATCTCTCAGAGCCTTCAGCTACTGAAGGTGGACAATGCAAAGACAGATATGTTGGTATCTTTCGTGGATCTTTATCTTCAACAGTGATCTCTCAATATAGAAGTTAGATATGAACAACAATGCCTTGTACTCAAGTTAAATATATTTCATTCGCAGGAATCAAAGATGCTGCAATTACAGGAAGGAATTGGTGTATGTGAGCAACTAATGGGCATCCCGATTCCACTTTCATACACACGACTAACATCGAGGTTCTTAGTCTTATGGCATCTTACACTTCCTATTATTCTCTGGGATGATTGCCATTGGAATGTTGTTCCTGCTACTTTCATCAGCGCTGCATCTCTCTTCTGCATCGAAGAAGTACTCAAGTCCTTTCTCCTTCACTAAATATTCAATATCAACTTTGATTCTCTAACTTTTGCTTGAAAATGTCCACAGGTGGGTGTTCTTATAGAAGAGCCATTTTCCATGCTGGCATTAGACGAGCTATGTGCTATGGTGCTTAGTAACATTGATGAAGCTGTTGAATCTGAGAAGGTCATATGCAATAGGATCATCGCGAAGAAAAGGCTCCATGAAATTAAGCATTCATCAAATGGTTGGCATAGATCTTGAAGTAATGAATGACTGAGCTACGATGCTTTGTCATATGTGATAGATAAACAAAGAGAGAGTATATGAAGTGCCTAACTATGATTTGCTATTAAGTATTGTATGTATAACACGTAGAAAAGAAGTTTTACCTTGTTGTTGTACTTGTGCATATGCAGCTTCTGCTTTTAATACGGTGATGTTCCCGCGCTATTACTGCGCATTGGTTATTAAAGAATGATAAACCAAATATTGAAATGCTTATCTCCATCATTAAGTAGTAATCTCAAATGTGGAAGCAATAAATAATGATTAATAAGTAACAAAAGATCAGATGGTCTAACCAAAGCCACATGAGGCTATTCATAATCTCTCTCTCTCTCTCTCTTTCTTCATTTTTTATGATAAAATTTACAGAAAAGATGCTAAACTTCTAGAATTAACAACATTAACGGTGAATAATTTCAGCTGATTCCTTTTTTTTTGTGGAACAAAGTAAACTCTAAACCTGTTGATGATGATCCATCATTACAGCTTCCCCTGTCGCAGAAACCACAACTTCAGAGACTTGAAACAGAGAAAACAAAGACTGATGCACTGATGAGATTGGGATTTATTTTTTATTTACCATGCAATTTCTTGACAAAGTTGTCAAATTCGACAATGTTATGTCCTTCCATAAGAGCTGGGATGAGTCTACTGTATGCAAATGATGACAATTGCCTTCTATCTGGATCGCTCGGAAACTTAACGCTTTCTAACATTTTGTTATACCCAACTCTATCGTGGCAAGAAAGCGAATTCTCTCGAGCAATCGGTGCACCGGTGTCCCACGCAGCGTTTAACACCTGGAAAAAAAAAATCAAATTTAGACTGAGTTTTTGGCGACCTAGCAGGCTTAAAAAGACCGATATGCGTTCAAGTGCTTTTTTACCTGCCAAGCTACTGCCTCGGGTTCTCCTAATGCTTCTGAGCAATCATTAAGACGGTTTAGAACTTGCACTTCCCCGGATACAAAATTCAGAGTGGCACCATGTTTCTTTAGTGTAGATGCAATTGCAGCATAACCATCTCGGTTGCTTGGGTTGTAGAACCCTGCAGTTAGCTCAGCGGCATGGCTTGCTGTTCTGTACCACCAATGGATGTCTGGGATCTGTTTTAAAGTCAATTGTGATACAATTATGACCAAAAAAAAGTCTCAAATTTATTGCTTTTAAAATGGTTTAGACCGCTAAAATTAATCACCTTTGCAGCGATGCAGCTACTGTCAAAGACAAGTTTAGCGAGAGAGAGAATTTGGTCTGCGTGATCTATCAAAACTTGCGAGTACCATTTGAGAAAGAACCTTCCGTAGAAGCCATCATAATCACCTCCATCACAGAAGAAACCGGTTCCCTGCGGTTGGGAATTGTAGGAGCCCGCATTATCTGGGCCTCGAGCCCAATAAAGGTGCCCTCTTGATTCTGCTGCCTTTCTCAGGCTCTTCAAGAGATACTTGTCATAACACTGTAGCAGTGCAACGGAATGGACATTATATAGAAGTGGAAGTAAACTAGCAATGAGGCTCAGCTATGGTCATTATATGGAAGTGGAAGTAAGCTACCTTTGAGGCTCAGCTATGTCAAAAATATTAAACTGTTCAATGGAACGATACCTGAAACTCTCCAACACCTGGATATCTCCACCCATGTTTTATGGGACAAGAAGGATACCGTAGCTCTCCACAGGGGCCTAGTCCAATTTCAACCATAGATATTACACCGTCCTCGAAAAACTCCGCAAGTTCTATCCGGAAATTTCTCATGTAATCAAAGTACACCTAATTTAAATCCAGCAAAACCATAAAATGTTTCATGAGTATTATTTCAAATAGCCAGGGATGAAGAAAAGACACAGCTATTAGGCAGTTAGATTTTCTCTTCTTCTTTTTTTTAACAAGGATAACATTTCGCTTAGCTTAGATTGGAATTTACCTATGAAATTGTGACTTTTAATCTATTTATTAGTGCATAAAAAATGTACGAATATGCATAAGCGTGCAGGATATATATGTATATATATATGGTTGCTTGTAGTCATGAGTATATACCTCAAGTGCAGTTCGACCTCTTAAAACACGTTCCTTGTCAATACCCCAAGAAAGGCATTCTGGGTTTCGTCTCCCCTCTCTATCAGTGAAATATATGTCAGGATTGGTTCTCCCGATTTCTGCCACCCAATGAGGAAGTGGAATGCAAACATCATCACCAACATTGCCTCCACATTCATGAAAGGACATTAGAACCTAGCAGGAAGAAAGAACATAGATGCATATGAAGCTTGGAACAAATCAGTCTAACGCAACCTCGTTGAGAAAATTGTATCTTAGCGCATCACGCAGGCAAAGGACAAACCTGTATCTTAAGATTAAGATCACGGATCATCTGAAACAACTGCCTATAACCATTCCAATTATATTCCTGGGGGGAATGACCCTCAGCTATACCCCACCAGCAATCCACTTTAACCCCATCTACATGAATAGACTTCAATACCCTCAAGTGCTTTAGCAGTCCGTCTCGATCAGCCAATTCACACTTCATATTGATAACCCCAAGCTATTAACATAGAAAAGGGAATGTAGATCGTAAGGAGAAGTTCAGGATAATCACGGTAAAGGATAAGACTAAAGTTGCTTACTGGTAACAACACATAAACCGGGACATAAGGAGTGCCAGAGAAATCTTGCTCGGTCAGATTTGGAGGAATCTCGATAATCTACCAAATACAAAAAGTTGAAGTGAGTCTTCAGATTTGAATGCAGACACGGACAGTGACAGAATCAGGCATGCAGTGAAATCTTATGGGAGAATTTTTAAGGGTTTTTCAGTTTTTGAATCTGTTTGCATAAGATGAGAAGACTACCAACTTCATTACAATTAAATAAGCAATGTAAACGCAAAGGATTATAAAACAAACAAACAAATGCAAATGACTGGAGAGTGTTACAAGTTTCTATTTTGCTTCTGCAATAGCAGAGTGTCACTACCTGTTTAGAGTTGATAACACCGACTGAACAACCAACAAGCCCATGTGCCTTATTTATACTGCCAACCAGTTCTGGAGATTGAGTTGGGGGTAAATCATATGACGATGGAGCAGGTGTGAAAACACCTTTCATACGGCAAGAGTTGAGCTCCGTTGGGCTTCTATGCCCAGATGATACTCCTCTAAGACCAGGAGGTGAAGATTGCTCTAATGCCATGTGAGAAGCTGATGAACCTGCAACAACCGCAGAAGCACCAGGAGGCTTTGTCCCCTAAATAGTTAAGTCGAGGAAGCCATTCAAGAAAAAGATTTAGCATTGGCTGAAAATGGATAAGTCAGGATACATAATCTCAAAGAATGTTGGACCGAAACTGACTAAAATAAATGTCTCTGTTGACATTAAAGTGAATAGAATATGTGATAAAATTTCTAATGGCACAAAGTTTTTCCCCAACCAACGATTAAGGTTAGCACATGTTGCTGCCTTGGAAAAAATACAAGAACGAAAAAAAACACTCAATTCGAGCATACAACATCATACATAGCCGAGAGACATAGCAAATTAGTACCTGAGATTGGGATGGAAAAGTGGTTCCATCGGGAAGAACAACCCACCCAGCTTCCCTGGCCAAAGCCGCGATAACATCATTGATATCAGCTCTGACCTTCAGATTATAATTCCCATGCCTTCGCAACCCACCTAGGATCCTTGCAGTTATAGCCCTTCGATGGCGCTCTCTCAGCTTTGTCCGCTCCTTCTCTTCAAGCGGTCTACTTCTGCGACTTCCTCCTCCCCCAGGAGTGCCCACTTGATCCTGCATTGACTGCTGAAACGCGAACTCGTCATTACTACTGCCTGAAGCTGCGCGTGTTCCTTTACTCCGTTGGTCTCCATCATCTTCTTCCTTCAGATCCATACCCAATTCTTCGTCATCATCCTCTTCACTAGCTCCAAGCAGTTTCTGCATATCCGTTACCATTTACTTATCTTATAAACTTAAAACTTTGCTGCTCAAGAATGTTATTGCCTTTTGCCTTTTGGTAAAACTTTTAATACTCCACGTGTACGCCTGCATCAAAATATTCAATGATTTTTCCTTCCTTCTCGCTTACAGTTGGCCAGAAAATTGGGAGAATTGAAAATGATCTTCACTATCTCAATGTGCATAAAAGTTCTCTCGGTCTAACTTCCCAAAATCATCAGAAATCCTACAAGACAAAATTAGTACAAGTGTTCATATAGTCACATATTTCCAGACGAGAAATCGGAAAATTCTATGACCAACAAGACAGAGTTAGTGGTTCTTCATGCGGAATTGCATATTTAAGTACCTAATCATATATCTACCCTCGGTGAGTAAGTTTCTAGCGCAATTCTCTCAGCAATCACAAGCCTCCCCTTGAAAATGGTCCGAATGTGGGAGAAAATTCAGTCAAATCGGCGAGCAATACTAAAAAAACCCTAACAACGGACTAACGAAACCGTCGCCGTCTACGGGACTAGCGAAACCAAGAGAGAAAGAGGAGAAGAAGACGGTAGATCTACGGCGGGTGAAAAGGGCGGATCCGGCCGTGAGATGGAGAAGGCGCGTGACTGAGCGTGCGGTGTGAAGCTTCACGCGTGTGTAGCGCTCGAGCGTGTCTGGGAGAAAGAGGTGTGTGTGAAGCTAAGGCTTGGCACGAATTAGGCGTGTGTATGTGTGCGCGTAAACGGAAGAGGAGACGGACTCATTAAACGTGTGGAAGGAAGCACGTGCCAACACTACCATCACGAGATTTCTATGCTCTATGCGGCGCAGAAGGCTCCTGATAGTCACGTGACCTTCCTGACCTTTCACATTTCGAATGACGTGATGTATAATATTGTAGTTTACACACAGTATCAACAAACTGCTTGCGGTTTTAGTCTGTTCGACGTGGACTGCATCCCGGTTTAATGAACGAGAAAGCGTATTTTTTGTGGGTTTTTAAATAGGTTTTGGTTTTTTTATCTAATCAAGATTTTTAAAAAATAGATTTTCTAAAATTCAAGAAATTTAGCTTTTGAAAAAAAATTAATACAAAATAACAAAATCCATGTCCTATTGGTTTTTCTCAAGTAATTTATTGATGGCTTTTACGTATTCATCTATTTGCAAATATTGTCTTTTTTTGATCAAATACTCCATATCATTTTCAAAAACAATTAAATTTGACAGGTTCATTCTATTCATATTTTTAGTAATTTATAAACACTTAAAATAAAAACTTATAAAATAAAAACATATCTACACAAGCAGAAATTGAAATAAATCACCTATCAAGTTTTTGGAGAACTAATATTTACAGTAAAATTAAAACCTATCAGAAAATTAATAAATGTATTTAAATATTTTTGAATTGTATAATAGTCACATAGAATAACTTTACAAATATTAGTTAATACAAAACTTTTATATTTATATGAAAATGGCGGTAATATTGTATAAATGTCATTAATTTTAAGAGTATTATTAGACATGAAAGGGACCCAAAATAAAAGAATATGCACCTAACGCATATATATAGCAAACTTCATTATGAGATTGATGAGGCAAATGTGGAAGGCACGTCTTTCCCACAATCCATCTAACGGCCATGATTCGCCAGGGTTCTTCGCATTAAATAATAATTTAAATCAAGGTGAAGGTGACCAGGTATATTAACCTTCGTCACGTTCATTAGAGCCTACAGGCAACGAACGGGAAGAATTTGAAACTAGCCGGTGCATCGACCTTTACGTAGAATTAGAGTCGTCATGGAGATTTCATCGAATTCAGAGCCAAACGAGGTATCTGTCTCTGGAACTCCGACGAGCTCCGTGTCTTCGCCGTACCGGAGGACATACTCTGATATCTCCGGCTTGTCTCACCGGTTCGATGTTCAGAGCTTTTATAACCGGCCGTCAAACACTAACATCTTCAGTGGCCATGAAGAAGATATCCCTGAAGAAGCTGTGGAACAAAAAGATGACGGAGACGGAGAAGATAATGACCCAGAAAGTGACATTGATTCTGCAGAAGACGCAGGTAAATTAGAAAGACACCTTGTCCTCCTTTTCGGTTCGATTAAATCAGATTTTTGTTATGCAGAACTTGAGATGATGAGGGAAAGATTTGCGAAGCTATTGCTTGGCGAAGATATGTCAGGATGTGGAAAAGGAGTGTGCACAGCTGTTACTATCTCAAACGCCATAACTAATCTCTATGGTTAGTCGTCTTATTCTCCTGTTTTTCTTAGTCTGCTCTGTTTTAAAACAGAGCATGTCAGAAACAGAGTATTAATAATGGATACATGCAGCGACCGTGTTTGGACAGAGTTTGAGATTACAGCCATTGAGTGCAGAGAAGAAGGATTTATGGAAACGAGAGATGAACTGTTTTATGTCTATTTGTGATTACATTGTCGAAGTTATTCCAACATCTCTTGGTACCAACGTTGAGGTAAACTAACTATCTTAATTTTGGCTCACACGATCTAAACACTACAAAAGTTTGATCTTTTCTTGTTCCAATTCCCAGGTAACAGAAACAAAGCTAAGATCCGATATTCTAATGAACCTTCCTGCATTGAGGAAACTCGATAATATGTTAATGGTAAGTCGAGTACTCGAATTAGAGAGGTCGATGATCAAGATTCAAGATTTTCAACACGATTGGTTTAAGTGTAGGAGATATTGGATAGTTTTACGGAGAATGAGTTCTGGTACGTTGAGAGAGGAAGCTCATCGATGAACTCGAACAATGGGGGTAGAGATTCCGGAACGTTTCGGAAAGTGGTGGTTCAACGGAAAGACGAGAAATGGTGGCTTCCAGTGCCATGTGTTCCTGCTGAAGGTTTATCGGAAGACGAACGAAAGCATTTGCGTCATAAACGCGATTGCGCCAATCAAATACATAAAGCAGCATTAGCCATTAATGATTCAACTCTTAATGACATGGATATTCCTGATTCTTACCTCTCAACTCTTCCAAAGGTATAGATGCACTGTTTTGATTATGATGTTGAGCGACTCCACATTATTTACAGTTAGTTGCTAGAAAAGAATATTGTAGTGCTACTTGCAATTTTGCTCTCTATAAATGTTTTTATTATTTTACTTCTATGTTTAATCTTATAGATTATTTCATATGAATTTTTTGCGTTAGTGTTTATACGTGAAACATATATAGTGCATCTCGAATTAACTTGGTGTTCGTTTCTTGTTTCGAACAGAGTGGGAAAGCTAGTGTAGGAGACGTGATATACAAGCAACTGTGCACGCCCGAGAAGTTTTATCCCGACCACGTTCTTGACATCTTGAAGATTTCATCGGAGCACGAGGCACTTGAGCTGGCCGACAAAATAGAGGCTTCGCTGGTTACATGGAGGCGTAAGACTGGAGGGTTGACTCAATCTAAGTCTTCATGGGACATGATGAAAGATATCGGGGGCGATGCTGAACGGAGCAATGAGAAGAACCACATTCTCTCGGCTCGAGCCAGGAGTTTACTCTTCTGTCTGAAACAGAGATACCCTGAACTTTCTCAGACTTCACTTGACATCTGCAAGATTCAATATAACCGAGTAAGTAGTCCCATAACAAGATTTTAACATTTGATTTTGAAGATCGCAGTTATATGACGATTCTGTGTTTTGGATATAGGATGTGGGAAAGGCGGTATTGGAGAGCTATTCGAGGGTTTTAGAAGGTTTGGCTTATAACGTTGTCTCATGGGTTGATGATGTTCTTTACGTAGACAGAACAGTAAGGAACAGAGATGATTAGGGTTGGTTTTCGATCATGAGTTTTTTCATTTGACCACCGACGACAAAAACAAAATTTGTTGCTTCGTTTTTATGTGTTATGAATCTGTTCTGAAAGAACTTTAGTTTTTTCATATTGTTTATGATTTGTCATATAAATAATACAGAAAAAGTCTAGACAACAAACATTAAATCCAGAAACTCTTCTTGGCTGAAACGCTAGATGTTCGTCTTATTCATCCTCACATAACAACATACATAATACCATTCACAACAGAACTCGAACCTTAAAAAGGCCAAATAGAGAAAAAGCAAACATATGAAAAAGATTTACAGCCATTGGGGGTATTAAAAGCTGTGGTTGTGTGTATCTGCACAAGAAGAGAAACTAGAGCTTGTACATGGCAGCAGAAGTGAAACTGTACAGAGTAAACAAAAGGATCCTTTTGATAGTGTCTTTCTTTCTAAGCACAAGTTTACTTTCTAGCAGTATTGGAGCAGTGAGGCTCAAAGGCAGCTTGGAACAAATCTGTGCAGTTGCTGATTATCTCTTCTAATAGCTCCTCAAGGATAATTTCGCATGCTTCAGAACCGATACAGCCGATATCAAAGCGGAGGTCCATCCAGCTTCCCTTCTTAGCTAAGTCTTTTTGCACAATCTGGTCTAGTGTGTGAGGAGAAGGCAAAGGTAAGAGATGCCAGTAAACCTCTTCTCGTACCACTTCAACAGCATTTTCCATGTTTGGGAAACACAGGACTGCAGGTTTGACAAATGAAATCCAAGGGCCATAGCCACACAACTCCATAAGAACTTCATTGATACAGTCACAAAGGAGTTTCTTATCGGTGCATAGCTTTGTTGAACAGAAATCTATGTCATCCAGTAGAGCCTGCTCAAGAAGCTGCTCCGAATAAAATGATCTCAGCAAAAGCTCTTCCCAGCTCAAGTCTGAGGATTTCACCACGGATTCAATGTATGCAAGTGCCAATTCTTTGTCATCCATGATAGTTTTTACATCATTGTCTTTTTTGGGTCTTGGAGAATCAGGTTCGTCAAATCTTATGCATAGTGGCCGCATACGCATTTCCCCTGCTTCAGTCAAAGAAAAAAATTAAAGGTCAGAAATTGAACTCGGAACAAAAATTTAACCAGAATACTGGACTGGTATTCTTTTTAGGCATACCTGAAGAGAACTTGGAGCCTTTTAAACTAATGTCATCATCTGTAAAGAAATGCTCAAGCACAGACACGGGACTTGATTTTCCAAGCACATCTGCAGCATTTTCTTGGCACTCAGATATTCTTGCTAAAGAATTTGGTGGAGAAGATTGCCCCTCGTCCAATGTTTCCTGAAACAGGATAAAGCATAAAATATGAGCCTTCCTTGAAGAAAACAATTGAAATGTATCATGTACACAAGGATTCAAACCTTTTCCAAGAGTTCCTGGTGCTCATCCTCATCAACATATCCATCTTGTTGGATAATGGAAAAGCAATTTGCTTCAGAAAGCGAATCCAGAATAGTTTTCTTTTCCTCTTCCTTCCCAGTGTCTGAAACGCCTGGTGATTACTCATCAAAAAGCAGTTAGTTTCTTTTTGACAGCTCAAAAAACCTGACAAGGCTGAGAATGACTCACATCCAAAGAAAAATAATCACCTCTGGGAACTGGCATACCACTCGCAGATGCTACACTTGAATCCAATCCAAGTGTCTCAGAGTAATCTTCTGATCTGCATTGCTGAATCTTTGGTTTCTCGATTATCTGATGACCAACAAAATCATGCGCCAAGGTCATTGTTGGAGTGTTTTCTGGTGTGGAGAAGTCTGGGAGAGCTAGAATCTTCCCGAGGATTCTAGGTACTTCTTTATCTGGAAATTCAACATCTATGTCTCCTTCTGCAAGCATTTCAGACAGATGTTTCTTGGCTGCAATGTATATACCAGAAATATTCTTTTCCTTATCTTCACTTCCTTGGATTGTGTCCTCTTTATTAGCCTCACTTTTTGAAGCAATGCTAGGCGACATTTCCCCATCTGAAACATGCCGACCCGAACTCGTCTCCAGACAACAGTTCTGACTCAAGTTAAACGACAATGCATCTGGATCTGGATCTGTATCAGAGTCATGTTTAGCATTGCATGAATTCTTTCCAACAGCAGATTTTAGTCTTTTGTTGATTCTACTGAGAATGAAACGAGAACCAAATCTTCCATTTTTGGCCTTGTTGCCTGTAGCATGTGTTCCAGGTGATGAGCCAGCATCCAAGCTATTTGGTTCAGGCTTCAATATTACAATTGTTTGTTTACATGGAAAATTCTCTTTGATTCTCTGAGAATCCCAAGTTGGTGCATCAATATTCGATAATGATTCTTCTTTAGAATCCAAGACCTGAAATGCATCCACCATGTTCTTGCAACTCTCTATCTCGCTTTCTTTTTGAGCTATAAGTCGCTTTATCAGCTCACTGAATTTCTCTACGGAACCGTCATTAATGGAATCCATTTCGTTCTGAGAAATTCTCGGATTCTTTGCATTATCATCATCACCAGGAATCAAAACATTGGTATCCTCACTGAGTTTGCTCAAGTTTCTACTTCTCCTCTTCCTGTATCTCGCCTTTGTCCCGCCTCTGCAATCAAATTCACACTTTTGCTGAGTCTTTTCGTCTATCTCCTCTTCAATGAGCTCTTTGACGCTCTGCATTTCTGTTTCACTCTCCTGAGACAATAAACACAACAATCTACATTAGTTTTTTATTCCTCAAAACTATTTTACACGATAACCCAACAAAAACTTAACAAAGACCTCATAGTCAGAGTCACAGTCACAGGTAAGCTGCTTCTCAACCTTAGTCTCGATACCTGCATTGTTACAATAACCAGCAAAGCGAGAAACTTTTAAATTGTTTCAGACACATTTTCTTACTGATGTCTAATGACCTAACAGATTGACATTAAAAAAAAAAAGACCTAAAATTCTTTTGCTTCCACGTTTCTTATCCATCAACAGCTTGTGGCTAGATCCACCATGCCTGAAATCGAACATGTTCATAAAAACCCAAACACATCCTATCCCTTCTCTTGAAAGATGTCTCCTACAAATCTCTTTCTCCATTAAAACCCAAAATGCTCTTCTTCTTCTTCTCTCTCTGTTTTCTCCTCTTCAGCGAAATCTACAGAATAGTAATTATAGAAAGACTGTAACTACAATAAAAAGTATCCTGTCTGAATCAACACTGATCTTTATATGATTCATGCAGTGTTAATCCCCGGGGGAAAAAAAGAAATGTATAAATGTTTTATACCTTCAGAGTCCGATCAAATGCTTGCAATTGGAAGAACAGGGAAATTTGATAACGCAGATGAAAAAAAAAACTACTGAGAATACTTTACGTTACTCACTCCGAGCTCGGCCTCCATTGCTAAGAAACCTTAAAAGATTTTTTCGCATAAACTGCGGCTTTTTTTCCGCTTAAGTATATAATAATAAACTCACGAGAGGTGACGAAGCTCGAAGCACGAGGGTTGATTGTTTAGCAAAATGTGTCGTTTAGTAGACCCATTTCTCACCAGAAAAATATTGAATTAGAAAATACCCAGAGAACAACAACAAATAAATACAGATTTTTGATTAGGAAATTGACAATTGGCATCAAATACATGAGTTTACATTAGAAACGACAAACCACAGATTATAAAAATAGAGAAATCTGATGAAGTTTCATGAATTTACGTATAGTATAATAAATTACTAGAAGAAAACGGATAAAAAGTCAAGAGCTTTATTGTAATGTTGATTTCCCAAAAAGAAAGAGAATCACATTTCAATAGTTAATACTGAAAGTGAGTTAATTTTAAGTAATTGTTTGTTTGCCAGAAATGTGGTTCGTAGTATATTATGCATAAATGTATGTGACTGTAACTACTAACTGTAGTATGCATTGGAAATAGACAGAGAGAGAGTAAATGTAGGAGGAAATGGTAGGTAATGGTCCTAATGGACCTCTGGAAAGCCAAGTTGTCCGAATGAGTACCGTACGGCGATAAATGTGTCGGGAAGGGCAAACTCGCCAAATTACCGCGGTTGTTTATTTTTTCTTAGTAGTCTGACACACCGTTATTTATGAAGTAGTCAGTTTTAAGTCCCAATAAAATCTTGTTTAATAATACAGTCCAGTTCCTAATAAATGTCGTGAGCACTATCGTCATCAGTAAAAAAGTTTTGCAGAACTCATAGGTGAAATTGTTCGACAACAGTCTCATTCTCTTGGTCTATTGTTATTCATTATACAAGTTATTTACGTTTTAAACATAATATTATAAACTATTAATCCCACATAATACAAGTTTTTGTTTGGTAAAAAACGAGAACTACCAGTTGTATTTACGATTGACTTAAAGTGATAGAGAAAACGAGATTATGTAATTCAACGAGTTTCATAAGTATTATCATTTGATTAATCTGAGTTAAGTATGGCTGATAAATTAAGTAATTAATAAAAGGTCATAAATAAAAGCAATAGTGCCAATGATGTCAAATTCCATTTATAAACATTTGGACATGTGTATATTATTACCATTATGAAATACAACAACGATGTTGATTCTTGTTTGGACCACATCTATTGTGTTCCCTCTACAAATTTAGATACGTGTAATATTTCTTGTATAATTGTGGATATATATTCATGCACACAATTCCCAAAAATACCATAAACATTTATTTTACAAATATTATTATTAGTTTTTATTTCCAAAAAATACTTTTCTAGATGTTGATATTGATATGATTTATATTTTTTCGTCGTTATGCATGCACCAAATTAGTAGTTATGATGTCCATTTGTGATTGTATCTAGTTAATTTGATAAAGAAAGCAACCTCGTCACTCTATAATGTTAAATCAATTTATCATCGATTATTTATCATTCCAATTTATCAGATTAGTTAAACAGATTAGGTTCAAAGAGACTATAAACCTTTAAGTAATCGTAAAGAAAACCTCTTACTATTATCAAAAAGTGGTACCAAAATAATAAAAGGCAAAAGACATTTAACATTAATGAGCGCGCAATGAAGAACATAAAAACAAAATTAAGAAAACGACAACGTTTCTTGTATCTACTTAACAGGTGACAACAGACGGAACGACGACACTGTGAAGAGTTACGAACAGTTTCTTAGGATTCTTCTCTCACACTAAGAGCCGGTTCTAAAACCAAAAGAGATAACATGATTGAGGCACTTCATATTTTTATAAAAGAATAAAATAATATAAAACGATTTTTTTTTTAATATTTGTTTACGGGCTTGTTAAAATCAGCGCAGGCCCTGCTCACAGTCACAGACCTTTTTCATCTCTTTTGTCTTAAAGCGCATGTGAAATTTTATGGGCTTATTTGTCAATCGCTTTCAACACTGGGCCCTGTGCAACCGGACACGAAGCCTATGTGCAAAGCAAATGTTTCGTCGTTTCTTGTTCGTTCTCAAGTACGTACCATCGTCAAATTAAGACTTTTCATTGCTTAAGTTGGAATTTAAAAGGATAGAAATTGAAAATTAGGAATCTAACAACAATATTTGGTTGCGACATATGTAATTATTTTCACCTTTTGTGATTAGTTTTTGGATACTAATTAGAGATATATAAACTTGTCATTAATGTTCTACCTAATTGACAGACTAATCATCAAGAACAGAGGATGATAGCGTAAAAATAATGTTATGCATGATTCTCTTTCTCTCTTGAAACTTAAACATCTTATGTGGATATAGATTTGTATACAATTATCCCTTCAAAAATTATCAAAGTTTAATGTCAACTATAGCTAATGATAATATCATATCAGATAGTGATGCATAAAATCTTCTAGACATTTATTTGTTCGATGTGTAGGCTCCACAATCGATTTTACCAAAACAATGTTATAACGTGTCATTCCAAACTATGAATTAAATCTCAAAAATCTAATCCGTTATGTTAACTTATTATTGTCATTCATAATTTTTATTATGCGTTTCATCTTAAAAGATATATATTTCAATAAACAACTAATTAATACAAAGGAAATATGATTTTCTTTTTTCTTTAAAATATTTAAATCCCTGTTATCGTGAAGACTAGTCATATCCGAAGATGCTACAATCTCAAATCGTATATCCTAAGTTGAAATATTCCACTATAAAGAAAATTAATTTGTTTTCACTCCAATTAAATAATTTGGTTAGTTGATAAACTAGTAAAATTGTGGATGTGCTTCGCCTGTCTTCATATCAAGAGACAACCTTTTCTTTATTTTTAAAAACCTGTCACTTACATATTAACGTAATATTCAATAAGATATCAAATTCTATTACACCCCCCGTAAATTTATAAAATTCAGATGAAAATGACTAAGGAATAGGCATTATGAGGAATATTCCTATTATTTTTACATTATATAACATGGTACAACCCCACACGCCACATTAACAATTCAACTAGTCCTTAATTTATCACGAAAATAATTCTTGAAATATGTTTTTTGTTAAAAGAAAATATGTTTTCATCTATATTTAACTGTTTTAAGATTATCTTTTCTCATCTACATCTCGAGATTGAAAATATTTTATATTTCTAAGCAGAACAAATATAACGAAATTAGCACACAGAAATTCAAGTTTATATATTTTTCGATTCTAAAGGTTAGTCTGACTAAAACATATAATGTTAATGACAGTGGAGAAAAGAATGAAACGGTGACACGTCAGAATAAAGAGTGCGTGTAATATTAGTCTACCAGTTGGTGTACCAGTCTCATCTGTGCTTCTAGGATTTAATCTTAATATTATGTACACGTGTCTTCAATCAGTTATGGTGTAGTTCCGAATACTCCTAATATTTAAACTACTAACCGTGTGCTTGCCCACAGCAGATAAAGCTGTCTCATGTTCGAACACGTCACATTTGGCACACAAAGTATCCAAGAAGCTTCGTTTTGGTATGCAAAAAGCAATCGAATAATATGCAGTCGCTTTTTTTTCTTTCTATTCTCGATTTTCAATTGATTTAACTCTGAATTTCCTTTCTATCGTCTCCTAAATTTCCGAGACAAAAACTCTTAATTTCTCAGTTTCGTGCCGTGCGTAGTTGTTGTTGTCATCGTTTTTCTGTAACTTTGGTCAATACGTTTTCGAAATCGATATCAAACTCTTCTTCTTCCTTATCCGTAGACGTCTCTTCACAGTCTCTAGATTTCACTACGATTCGAGTGTCTGTTTGCCCTGTAGTCAATTTTCAGCCTGGTTAGAACTTTCCCTTTAGGATTTTGATAAAAATATATTTTTTAAAAAAATTTACTTGCTGCTTGTTGATTTGTGTTCCGGAGTGATCTGATGAATTCTTATTTCTTCGTTATCGTGTGGATTCAGGACTCAAACGATCTGGTTTATTGGATTGGGTATTCCTCGAGAATTGACATCTTTTTCTGATTCTGGAGCAAAGGTCTGAATTTTGGAGAGAGGATTCGCAATGGCTTTGGTGACTCCAATTCCAGCAATGGGCGAAAGGGCTGGATCCATGAGATTCCACGGAATAGGTAGCCCGGGATCAAGGTCAAGTCGGAGCGGGATTATGGACGAACCGGTTTCGCGGCTGATTGAAGAGAAAATCTTTGTTGCTGTGGATAAACAGGTGGCCAAGAGCAAATCTACACTCATTTGGGCATTGCAAAACACTGGAGGGAAGAAGGTTTGCCTTATTCATGTTCATCAACCCTCCCAAATGATCCCAGTCAGTAAGTACCCTTTAACCTTGATTGTGTGTTTTGTCTAATAAGACATCATTTCCCGAGGAAACAAAGTAGAGCCTTTTAGCATGTGGTGGTTGATCTTGTTCTTAATGTTTTACCTCATTCAACCATCCTAGTGGGCGCCAAATTTCCGGTTAGTTCCGTGAAGGAGGAAGAGGTCAGGGTTTTCCGTGAAAAAGAAAGGGAGAAAGTACATATGGTCCTAGACGAGTACCTTCGTATATGCCAGCAGAGAGGGGTATGCCTTCATTTGTTGCTGCTATTTTATACTTTTGATGTTATGCCCTGAGGAGACTTGTTTTATTTCCTTTGGTAGCACTACGATGATCATAGTGGCCTTATGATAGTGCAGTAGGTAGTATAATATTTGATAGTTTTATTTGCTTCCAGAGAATAATGGAGTCAATTATGTTTGTAGGTCAGGGCAGAAAAGATGTTTATTGAAATGGAATCCATCGAAAATGGAATTGTGCAACTGATCTCCGAGCTGGGAATCAGGAAGCTTGTCATGGGAGCAGCAGCAGATAGACACCATTCAAGGTATGGCAATCAGGAAGTGTGTTTTTTGGGCTTTGTGCTGATTCATACGGATTCAACTCTTATAAAGCTGTATCCTGTCTCACTCTTAATATCTTACATTTTGGCTTTATCTATCATTACTTTTGACTTGCAGGAGAATGACCGAACTGAAGTCCAGGAAAGCCATCTACGTACGCCGAGAAGCACCTGCTCTTTGTCAGATATGGTTTACTTGCAAAGGTTACTTAATACATACAAGGTTTGGCTATTTTTTTCTCATCATAACCAAATCCATTGATTGCCATATGATAATTTAACACTTCTTTCATACTAGCGCTTTGTGAGTTTAAGCGTTTCACTGGATTTTGACAATGACGGAGATATCATTGCAGGGAAGCTGTGATGGATGACACTGAATCAGAATATGCATCTCCGCGTCCTTCCATTAGTGCAAGCGATCTACTTCAAACTTTCTCTACACCGGAGTCTGACCATCAGCATATATCTCGAGTACATAGCACTGATTCAATTCAACAATTAGCGAGAAATGGAGGCTCAACCGAACACAGTGAAAGGGTGTCGGATGGGTCGTTAAATACTGATGAGGAGAGAGTATTTGAAGGCAGTGGAGTACCGGGAAGCTCAACAGTTATGAGTACAGTTGAACAGAATTCTGGTCGCTCATCTCCTTCAAATTCTCCGGTATGTAATGTTGTTCGTAATGGAAACTGCAATGTATTTTGATTTTGTTCCTTGTCTTCTTAGCTGCTCCATCATTGCAGGATGTGGTGGACGATTCATTTTACGATAAAATCGGACAAGCTACATCAGAGGCTCACAGTTCAAAAAGAGAAGCTTTTGCAGAGACTCTTAGGCGTCAGAAAGCTGAGAAAAATGCACTTGATGCAATCAAAAGGGTGAGTTCCCCTAAAAAAGTAAATTAGTTATCAGTAGCAATCATTTTTGGAAATGGTTGCGAGACATTCTAGTTGGAGATATATATTATACTGGATCTGTGGACCATCATGTTTGCTAGCTTATCACTCAAAGAGATTAGTAGATTTGTGGTGGTACTTCTAGTTACAATGATAACGGCTGGAAAATAATATTATTGTCAATGATTATAGGCTAAACAATCAGAAAGTGCTTATTCTGAGGAGTTGAAGCGAAGGAAAGATACTGAGTTAGCAGTAGCGAAAGAAAAAGAGAGATTTATAACAATAAAAAAAGAGCAAGGAGTAGTCATGGAAGAACTTCAAAGTGCAATGGATCAGAAAGAGATGCTTGAGAACCAAATTGCAGAAGCTGATGGTACAATGGAAAAGCTAAACCAGAAGCTTGACATAGCTGTGAAGTTGTTACAAAAATTGAGGGATGAACGAGAGATGTTGCAGACAGAACGTGACAGAGCACTCAGAGAAGCCGAGGAGTTAAGGAGTCTTGCAGAGAACTCAACCGTACAGTTAGCTCAATACTTCACGGATTTCTCTTTCTCTGAGATTGACGAAGCAACTAATCACTTTGATTCGACCCTGAAGATTGGGGAAGGTGGATATGGGACCATCTACATTGGTATACTGCGTCATACTCAGGTGGCTATAAAAATGTTGAATCCTAACAGTTCGCAAGGCCCTGTAGAATATCAACAGGAGGTAATTTCTTGGCATATCATTAGTGAATCTAAGGTTTTTTCACATTAAATTTGTCATTTCATTTCATCATCATTTTTCTACACTCTGTTTTGATGTGCACAAAATGCTGTCTCTACTAAAAGGGAACTTTAAAACACTATCCTTATGAAGTTTTAGTTTATAGTACTGATTGTGGAGAAGCTATGAATTATTCTTGCAACATTGCAGGTGGATGTGTTAAGCAAAATGAGGCATCCAAATATCGTCACATTAATTGGAGCTTGTCCGGAGGGGTGGAGTCTAGTCTATGAGTATCTTCCCGATGGAAGCCTTGAAGACAGGCTTAATTGCAGGGACAACTCTCCACCCTTGTCATGGCAAAATCGTGTACGCATTGCCACTGAGATATGCGCAGCACTCGTCTTTCTTCATTCCAATAAAGCGCATAGCATAGTACATGGTGATTTGAAGCCAGCAAATATTCTTCTGGATACTAATCTTGTTAGCAAGTTAAGTGACTTTGGAACCTGCTCGCTATTTCATTCTAATCGAAGCAAAAATGCATCAACGGATGTCACAGGCACAGTTGCTTACTTGGATCCAGAAGCTTCCAGTAGTGGAGAGCTAACTCCAAAGTCAGATGTTTACTCGTTTGGGATTATATTATTACGCTTGTTGACCGGGAGACCTGCCTTACGGATAGCAAATGAAGTGAAGTATGCCCTTGATTCTGGAACATTGAACAACCTTTTGGACCCTTTAGCAGGTGACTGGCCTTTTGTTCAGGCTGAGCAGCTTGCTCGCTTGGCATTGAGATGCTGTGAGACTGTCAGTGAGAATCGTCCGGACCTTGCGAGTGAAGTATGGAGAGTACTTGAACCTATGAGGGCTTCTAGCGGAGGATCCTCGTCTTTCCATCTCGGCCGTAACGAGCACCGCATAGCCCCTCCGTACTTCATTTGTCCCATATTCCAGGTAAAACGAATCTATATAACTGAATATTAATATCCATTACAGGTCTCAGAAGGCTTTTATTTCAAAATCATTGAAAATTACTTGTTTGATATGTTTCAGTCCAATACTCCAATGGAGACTATAACCTGTTCTTGCCCGTTTTGTTTTTTGTTTTACTTTTCAAAACTCTCAGGAAGTCATGCAGGATCCGCACGTAGCTGCAGATGGTTTCACATATGAAGCAGAGGCTATAAGAGCGTGGCTGGACAGTGGACACGATACTTCACCAATGACCAATGTCAAGCTTTCACACACGAGCCTGATCGCGAACCATGCGCTTCGTTCTGCAATTCAGGAGTGGCTTCAACATCATTGGTGAAATGAAACCCATGTTCCCGCAAGTAAATCTCTTATGAAAAAAAGTTTTCGCCTTTTCGCCGGGAGGCAACAGAGAGCAAGTGAGTGAGTAAGATTAGTTTTTTTTGCTTTATACACATACATACGATCTCTCCAATGGATAGCATATATTGTCTACTTTGTCAAGCATAGCATAAAGTCCTCCATATTTGTCAGATATGAAAAGAAGAGGCTGGTGAGATTTGTATGTGTGTATATATGTATGAAAAAAGAGTTAAATGCTTATACAGTTTGTGTGAGAAAAACTGCCACTAATGTTCCTCCATTGTATTTGTGTGAATTCCAGAGCCAGTTAGTAAAAAAAGAGTATAATTAATCAAAAATAAGTGTTGAAAAGAGCCTGTTAAAGGCATATTAGGCCCACCAATCTGTGGGCCATTCATATATGTAATCTCTGAATTCAATTCAATTCCCCTCTATATTCCACTACGTTTGAAAACAGCTAACAAAAATGAAAGATACCACGTGGATTATTTACTTTCAAAAGCCATTGATCAAGTCTTTTCCCGTATTATATAAAGATTGGTCGAATATTCGAAGTCGTGAGATGTGCATTCATTAGATCTCTTCTTGTCCAAGTAAATGGGCAGAAAATGCTGATGCAAAGGATAAATCTCTTTTGAAAACCTTCCATAGTTTTTTATTTTGTATCTCCATTTTCCCAAGAAAATCCTTTCTTCTCAGGGTATGGAGGAAACAGTCACTTCACGGATACTCGAAGAGAAAGTCTATGTCGCAGTTGGAAGAAACGTATGGAAGAATACATCAAATCTCATGTGGGCATTAGAAAACTCCGAAGGAAGCAAAATCTGCATCGTTCATATTCACCAGCCATCTCCAATGATTCCTGTCTGTGAGTGTCATTTGCCTTCTTTCGACTTTTTAAGAGTTTCCGGTTAGATCACTCAACGCTTTAATTTAAAGGTATTGACTTTTACAAAATTTCTCACTTTTGATGCAAATAAAAGTGGGTACAAAGTTCGAAGCTTCGACGGCAGATGAGGAATCAGTGAGAGCATACAGAGGAAAAGAAACGGCGAAAACAGATAAGATTCTACAAGAGTACATAAGTATTTGCCTGAAGAAAGGGGTATGTAGAAAATGTGACATGTATGTTACTCTGTTTTCGCCATTTCTAAAGAGGAGATTGGTGTCTGTGTAGGTTCAAGCAGAGAAACTGTGTATTGAGATGGATTCGATTGAGAAAGGGATTGTGGAAACGATATACCAGCATAGGATCAGGAAGTTTGTTATGGGAGCAGCTGCAGATAAACACTATTCCATGTATCGAAATTGGTTCAATGGGATTTGATGTGGCCATCTACTTTGTATATCTCATGTGCTTGTTAACTATTTTGCAGGAAAATGGAAGATGTCAAGTCAAGAAAAGCAAACTTTGTCTGCCAACAAGCGCCTGTTACTTGTCAGATAAACTTCACCTGCAAAGGAAACCTTATCCATACAAGGTCTCAGTCTTTTCTTACTAATTTGTAGATGTATATGTTTGATGCTGATGTTGCCTGAGCAATGTAGGGAAGCTAGGATGGATGAAGTTCGAGCTCTCTCCGCGCTCTTGTCTGAGTTTCAGCGGCTTATATCGCCACAAACTAGTACCGATATGAACGCAGATAACAAAAGGGAACCAAACAGATCTTCCAGCTCTTGTCAGTCTGCTGATACATTGTCACATCCAAGACGATCTGAGGTCTCCCTAATCGAAGCTCAAGAAGAACCAAATGACTCATCTTCTCAGGTTTTCCCGGTATGTCTTACAATTCTGACGTAGACACAACAAAAATAAACAATACAAAGAACTATGCAGATTCCATATTTGAATTTCACATTGGTTGATGGAGTTGGCTTACTATGCTTATATATATATATATATATATAAGAAATTTGTTTTCGCAACTTTTAGTAAATGGATTTGAACTTTACATATTGTTATCTAATTTATGTGTACTTTCTTATCCAATGATCTATGAAAACAATATTTTGCAGGATTTGTAGTTAATTATTTTATATTAATATATGTGGGCACCGGATTTAATCCCAAAATCCAAATCCGCTAACCGGACTAAGATAGACCAAAAAAAATTAAACCGGTTATTTTAATTACGTAACGGTCAAACGAATTAATTATTTTGTAACAGACAATAATTAATATTGTAACGTTTAAGAATTAATATATCGTAATCGCTAAATCCGCAATTAATTATATATCTAAAGTTAATTACGGATTATAGTATAAAAGAGGCACAATCCTTATGTAATAGAGATCAGGAACTATTCAGAGAATATTTAGAGAATTTGTGTTAGAGCCGAATAAAATGCAACTTCGGTTCTAACATTTGGCGCAGTCTGTGGGAAAAATCCATCCTAACTTTTAAGAAAAGAAAAATGTCAAATTCCAATGACGATATTCCAGATTTCCAGAACATACTCAGCAGACTTTACACCTCGCATCGAAACAAAATAAAAGGTACAATTTCGTTATCATTGTTTTGTATTTTGAGGCATACAGTCAGGACGATATATAATGAAATCGTACCCGACAAAATTTTTTAAAACGTGTTTACAATCCCGAAAATAATACCAAATCCTAAAAGGGGTAAAAAAAAATGCAAGCTGCTCCTCGTAAAGAATACGGACACGTAGCCGTTACAGAAACGAGTAGCATTTCGCTAAAATAAAGAAGCGCAAACTGCTCTTCGTAAAGAATACGGACACGTAGTCTTTACAGAAACGATGAGCATTTCGCTAAAAAAAGTGCAAGCAGCTCCTCGTAAAGAATATGGACACGTAGCCGTTTCATAAACGAGGAGCACTTCGCTAAAATAAAGAAACGCAAGCAGCTTCTCGTAAAGAATACGGACACGTAGCCATTACAAAAACGAGGAGCACTTCGCTAAAAACAAGCGTAAGCAGCTCATCGTAAGAATACGAACACGTAGCCGTTACAGAAACGAGGAGCACTTCGCTAAAATAAGAAAACCAGCACAGCTAGGCACGAACCCTAAAAAGAAATAAAATCGCAAGCAGCTCTTCGTAAGAATACGGATATGTCGCCGTTACAAAAACGAGGAGCATTCTGCATAAGTAAGATAGCCAACATAAAACAAGTATGGCAAAGACAAAATAAAGTTTCTCGAATCGACGCTTCAAGAAACTTGGGGGGCTTATTGTGGGCACCGGATTTAATTCCAAAATCTAAATCCGCTAACCGGACCAAGATAGACCAAAAAAAGTTAAACCGATTATTTTAATTATGTAACGGTTAAAAGAATTAATTACTTTGTAACAGACAATAATCAATATTGTAACGTTCAAAAATTAATATATTGTAACCGCTAAATCCGTAATTAATTATATATCTAAAGTTAATTGCGGATTATAGTATAAAAGGTGCACAATCCTTATGTAATAGAGATCCGTCAGAAATAAAATAACTATTCAAAAAATATTTAGAGAATTTGTGTTAGAGCCGAATTAAATGCAAATTCGGTTCTAACAATATATAATCCTGATTTAATAATGATAGTTTGTAGATTATTATGATTGTTTTTGAAAATTATTTTTGTTGATAAAGAAAAAAAAACACAAAAATTCTGGAAATTAAATAATCCAAGAAAGGCGGAGGTGGGGACGTAACGCAACGGGAAAAATGGGAAGTGGGCAATACAATAATTTGCTTCCACATAGAAATTAAAAACAAAATAGAAAAAAATTTGATTAATAATAGACTGAATGTGACAACTGTTTTGGGTGGTTTGGTCGGTTTTGTATACGTAAGGTCTGCCACGTTGTTTTGGATTGGACGGCTTGGAATCATCTATATTTTTCTTTACCAAAACTCCAAACAAATTACGACCTTTCCCCTTTTTTTTTCTTCGTTAAAGTTAAAAACCATTGGATTCGAAGAATAAATTAAAAATTGTATGTATATCCTGATTTTGTTACATTCTAATGAAATACATTAAATGCATGGCAAGATGGTATAGCATTGTTGAATATGTATTGTGAATTATTCTGCAGAATTGATCAAATATATATTATCAAAACTCAAGCTCATGAAAAACAACAAAATAGGTTTTTGATGCCTCGTGTATTCTTTTCAAGTGGTTTCATTGCGAGATTAAATTCATTATATGGCATGCCAATGATTTGGAGTACAATATGTATGTATAACTTTGCAAGTAGTGATCTAAAAGGGATTAAATTGTGGAATTTTGGTATATGGGAGTAATATTATAGTCCATATAGATATGAACAATTGGTTGGTTAATAAAAGAACGAAAAATGGAATGTGGGAGGAGGAGAAGAAGAAAAGAGCACGTGAGTAGGACATAGTGTCACACAAAGGTCCTTTTTATTCTTTCTTTTGGCTGAAATGCTGTCTTTCCTTATATAGTGGATTATATTATATAACACAATCTTCTTCGGTTACTTTACACAGAACTATATGTTTGCATGTATATTTACAAGCCTTGGATCTTGATGTTTTCACATACGCAAATTATATATATTACTAAAACGTACATTTCTAATAATACAAAAAGAACTAAAACTCATGTACTAAGCATAAAGAGTTGAGTATCCTTGTCATCTTAATAAGTATGGGTTGGATTTTTTAACTTGCTCGTTATATTACTTTGATGAACGAAACCTCATGACACAACCTACTAGAGATGCAATCTAACTAGTCTCTCCCTAGAATGATGGGAAAAGATAAGCCAACCAATTAAGGTGCTAGCAAAACAAAAACTACGAGAAAGAGACTTCACAAGCATGGAGAAGGCAACCTAAGCCCCACGCCGGAAAGATTCACCCCCGGAAGTAAAACACCAACAGAAGAGAATCAGTACGGCAACACCAACGACATACTGTAGACAGAAGCGCCTCTCAACAGGTAAGGCTATCGCTGCACCACCTATTCCAACGATGCTCATCTCGGCTGCAACTTGCCCTGAAACAGCTGTCGAGAAGCCGTTTTCCTTCAACGCCTATTTGTTAACGAATATGAGCTACTTTGAGGACCGGACAAAAATGACGGTAAACCTTTTACGGAGAAAAAAATCTGAGTTGCAGCGGCGCTTTGAAAAAAGGGCTAACGGTTTTCTTTTCTCAAACGACTCATAAGTCATACCCATAACGTTATAAGATTGGTAACGTGAAAAATGTATAGATGATTAGTTAAATGAGGTGTCCCTATGTAATTTTTAGGTGTAGTGAGCCCATGTGCTTATCTTGACACAATAGTCCAAATAAACCGCCGGTTTATATCGACCACAACTTTCATGAAAGATTCATTCCATAAAACTCCAAACAAAAATGTCCACAAATTTTATTAGAAAATCAAAACAGCTGCAAAGCGGATTTTGAAACTCTGTCCACATACTTTAACTATTATTAATCAAATTATTAGTATTATCCGCAACAAAGATGATAACGTTAATTATATCATGCAGGCAATTAACTAAATTAATCATCATTGGCCAACCAAAAAACAACTAATTAATTATCATCGCGTTTTATTTAATTAAATTTCCATTTGTTAGCATTATCTCCCAACATCGAGTTTCGTCACTATAAAAGCACCATTCTCTTCTTCGCTTCAACACATCACCCACCACTCACAGAGAATACCAAAACTTTAAAAGAATATTCCTTTAGAGAGAGAGAGAGAGAGAGAGAAATTGGAGATGGAAGGCAAGGAAGAAGATGTTAGAGTCGGAGCTAACAAATTTCCGGAGAGACAACCGATCGGAACTTCGGCCCAGAGCGACAAGGACTACAAAGAGCCACCGCCTGCGCCGTTGTTCGAGCCTGGCGAGCTTGCTTCGTGGTCCTTCTGGAGAGCTGGAATCGCTGAGTTCATCGCGACGTTTCTGTTCCTATACATCACTGTTTTAACTGTTATGGGTGTGAAGAGATCGCCTAACATGTGTGCCTCCGTCGGTATCCAAGGAATCGCTTGGGCCTTCGGTGGTATGATCTTTGCTCTCGTATACTGCACCGCTGGTATCTCCGGTAAGTCAAATCACGTACCTGTTTCTTCGATCCAACGACTTCAGTCACATATTTCCTATTTCTTAATATTCTTCGCTGCATAGATAGATCGTATGTTGTCTAGGTAGCGAAATTCAGATTAAAAGGTCTCCGAGGGAGAGACGGAGTTATACTCACTGATAGCGTATAATCTGAATGAAATAGCTATTTAAGGCTTCAATCAGGAACCATATTAGGGTGTACAAATATTTACGTTATTCCGATTTGCAAAAAATGAAACAAAGGAGCAGTTATCGAAGATATTTTAAGTGTTAGTTTCAGCTTGCTCTGCGTGGAATCGTTCGATTGGCAGATGTTGTAATCCGATTTGTATTATGTTATGAGCTCTCAGGTGGACACATCAACCCGGCCGTCACGTTCGGTCTGTTCTTAGCCCGGAAGCTTTCGCTCACACGAGCTCTTTACTACATAGTGATGCAGTGCTTAGGAGCTATCTGTGGAGCCGGTGTAGTGAAGGGGTTCCAACCAAAGCAATACCAAGCTCTAGGCGGTGGAGCCAACACCGTAGCTCCTGGCTACACCAAAGGAAGTGGTCTCGGAGCTGAGATTATTGGAACCTTTGTCCTCGTTTACACCGTCTTTTCCGCCACTGACGCCAAGAGAAACGCTCGCGACTCTCATGTTCCCGTAAGTTAAAAACACAATCAAATAGATAGAGTTATTTTCGTGGGTTATGTTGCATGGGGAGAGCGAAATGCTTAATTTAATTGGTTTTGAAATTTCAACCAGATTCTTGCGCCTCTCCCTATCGGATTCGCTGTGTTCTTGGTCCACTTAGCAACCATCCCCATCACTGGAACTGGAATCAACCCAGCACGAAGTCTTGGAGCTGCAATCATCTTCAACAAGGACAACGCTTGGGACGACCATGTGAGTTTTGTTTTTCTTTCACCACTCTTTACCCAACTTACAATTACAACCATCCCATTACTAAATCTAATGTTTCTTCTCTTTTTTTTTTATCAGTGGGTCTTTTGGGTAGGACCATTCATCGGGGCTGCACTTGCTGCTCTCTACCACGTTATAGTCATCAGAGCCATCCCTTTCAAGTCCAGAAGCTGATTGGAGTTCTCTTATGAACCATTGTTACTCAGGAACTTTTAAAAAATCCCTCTTTTGTTCTCTAAGTTTGCTTTTTCTTTTGTGAATGGTACTGCCTGTATGAAACGTGTGTATGTGTTTGTGTTGTTCCTCTTCTTTGCCTAATGGAGACTATATGTAAAGCAAGGAAATTCCCCAGAAATCAAATTTGTAATGTTTCTTCTCAACAGATTTCTATAGTTGGAACTTTCTGGGCTTTTGGACCAAACATATTTTATGATTTAGGTTACAATCTGCTACCAAAAAAGTGCCAAACAGCATGAAGTAGTATAATATTGTAAAATGATATCGACAAATTTTACTCAATTTAAGCAAAATGACTCCTAGGGATTTACTTACCAATAAACAAAATTTTAAGAAAATGATAAAATTATGTTTAAAATAAAATCTGCTCCATGACTACCACCAGGATTCAAAACGATGTGTATAAAACTTTATTTGAAAGTTATTAATATAAGTTTTTATTAAATCAAATTCAGAGATGTTACAAAACAAATGAAATCAAATTGAAGGCAGATGGAAAAAAAAATGAGAACAAACAAAAAAAGTAGTAATGAAAAAGGAGGACAACACACTTAGCAAAATTACCTTTATCGAATTATGTAGCCAATAAATCAAGACATCAGGCGTGCTGCTGTGTTGGCCAAAAAACCGCGTATCTAACACGCTCCCCAAAGGCGAGTGCAACTCAATCTATTCCTCATTCAATGATAGATGCGATTGGTTTCATCTACCCTACCAACTTTGTCACGCCGTTACCAACCCCGTCATTGACGTCGTTAGATTTGCAATCTGTCTTCCCTCGCAAATCCGCCACTATCGCCGTTAGATCCCGTTTGTGGACGTTAACCATAAGACCGTACTTCATGAAGAGAGTCAACGACATCTTCTGTTCAACCTTATGCCCTGTTACCACCGTTAAACGGTGTCGGAGCAAAATCGCCGCTGCTATTGATTTCATTTGCAGATAAGCCAAATCCTTTCCTAGACAGATCCTAGGTCCAGCATTGAACGCCACGAATTTAAACGGATCATGGTTGATGAATTTCCCGCCGTCCGGTTCCGATATCCATCGCTCCGGTTTGAATTCCAAACAGTCCTCTCCCCAAGTCGATCTCATCCTCCCCGCCGAGTAAATCGAATACGTCACCGACGATCCCGCCGGCACAAAAGTACCGTCTGGCAAGACGTCGTCCTTCACGGCGCGCTTCGAATCCTCCGGCACCGAAGGATACAGCCTTAACGTCTCCGATAACGCCGCCTTGAGATAAACCAATCGATCAAGCTCCTCACACGAAAGCGGCTCGTCCGTCCACGACGCCATGTCATCGCCACGTGTCTCAATCAGGACGGCACAAATCTCACGTATGATTTTATCCTCTACGGTCGGGTGCTGCGTAATCAACCAGAAAAACCAGCTCAACGCGACCGATGACGTATCACGTCCTGCTAGGATGAAGTTGAGCGCAACGCGCTGGAGGATCTCGTCGGAGTAAGGTTCCTTCTTCTTGATGAACCGTGATAATAGATCGTCGTGCTTGGTTCCATCGTTACTATGCTGAGTCATCAAATCTTGCTTACGTGTCTTAATAATCTCAGACAAATAACTGTCTACTTGAACCAAGCTTCGACTCAAGCTGACTTCTAAGCCGAGACCGACCAGCTTTTTGAACTTCCATAATATCTCCGGCAATATAAAACGCTGTAGCGAAGCCTCGGTGGCTCGATCAAAAGCCACCGCGAACGTGTTCACTGGAAGCCCTGCGGCACAAGTCCGCGGATCTTTACCAAAAGTTAAGCCACAGATATTATCAAACGTAAGCCGAAGAAGCAAATCTTGAAGATCGGTTGGCTCAGACCCAAGCCGAGCTGTTTCAAGAATAGGCAAAAACCGAAGCTTGATCGCTCGGTTAACCCAACGAGCCATGGCTTGTCGGAGAGTCCTAGTGGTGAACTCCAAAGCGGCGGTCTTACGCTGAAAAAGCCACGTGTCCCCATCGGAATTAAAGATCCCTTGACCGAGAAGATCGTGGAAAACGGCTTGCCACGTCGGACCTTTAGGGTAATTATCGAAGCGAGTCTTGAGAATATGCTCGAGGTTTCTTGGATCGCACGTGACTGTCACAAGACCTTGTTTCTTTGCTAGAAAAGGAATTGCGCAGATGCATGTCTGATACGTACCGGAGCAAGCACTGAGGTTGTCGGAGATCCAATCGTGCATTCGCTCGCAATTCTCGATTAGACCAGGAAGACTCCCCACTAATGGCCAGACACGTGGACCTTTGAGACATCGAGATATGAATGTGAGCCATAATAGGTAAGCCGTTATGGCTGAAAGAATCATTAGAGCAGTGGATATTTCCATGATCTTCCGGGAAAGACGTACGCTATGTGAATTTCCCTCAGAAAAATATAAGGATGTTTTCGGCACAAAAATAGAGAACTTGATCGACGGCTTGTGGTGGTGAAAATGATAAATTTCCGTAAAGAGTGATGAAGCTTGAAGAGAGATAGAGAGATAGAGAGATAGAGAGAGAGAGAGAGAGAGAGAGAGAGAGAGAGAGAGAGAGAGAGAGAGAGAGAGAGAGAGAGAGAGAGAAAGAGAGAGAAAGAGAGAGAAAGAAGGAGGATGGGTTTAGAGGAGATGGAAGAACACACAGGGGATTTATAGAAAGAGCAGCTAATGGAAGAGATGGACTGTTTTTCCTTGCAGTGGATTTTATCTCTTTATCTTTCTCTCTCTATTTATTAGTCTCTCTATATCTCTCTCTCTTAAATTCAAGAGTGAAGAATTTTAGGGCATCTGAAACCATAAAACAACATTTTGGTGTGAAATCATTAATATAATATAACACATCTTATTTTCCTTAAATAAATATTGTATGTAGTTAATTATAAAAGTGTTATGATCTGAATTAATTATGATTATTACAAAGACTTTCATAAATATAATGTGATAATATAGCAGAAACACAGAAAAAATACTAGCTAGTGTGAGTATTTGTGTTGCATATATATATTGGGGTGAATTATAGCTAGTGTGATGGTTAATATTATTATAAATGTTGGATTAATCGGAGATAGTAGAATCGATGTAAAGTATGAGATGGTGTGGATCACCATTAATGTTCCTGCACTAGGCTGGTAGATAAGTGGTTGGAGACTTCATCTATAGTTTCGGAGGAATAAAAAAAAAAGATTTTGAAAAACTGAGTGGTAAATTTCCCAAGTCTATGAGGTCGTAAACAATGGATAGAGATTGAGAGAAAGCATTAAAGACGTTTAGTTGAGGAGCCTAAATGACCCACAGTTTTTCAATGTCCGAACACGATACTATTTATATACAATTAAATACAAAACCCCAAAGTGAAATTTAAAATTTTTGGAAAATTTCGTTTGAAAGAAGTCACAAAGTAAGCATGGGATATTGCCTCATCGTTTTAACATACTCTCATGGTTATTAATTTCAAGTTCCGAAATAAATAAATTAGGGTTTTGTAATTCGGTACTGTCGGTTCAAATGGAAGAATGGTTGATGTATGATTGCCAGACCGATTTCGTGAGTTTGCATTTCTTAAGAGTAATTGTGTAATAAATTGACGGGCAATTAAATGGAAAGAGACTGTTATGAACGAAGAAGTACATCATATTTTACACCTAATTTTGTTCATTTTCAAACATATCAATCACATTAAATAATTATTTCATTAGAAAATGAATATTCACTTATTTCTATTATTATGTCATTTTATG
>JAEVFF010000146.1:685105-718414 GCA_018901945.1 Pugionium dolabratum
ATATATATATATATATAATAAAATAATTAATTCATAAACATAACAATTAATTTAGGTTACCTATTTTTCGTGCGTATGTGCGCAACAAAGTAATGTTCCGAGAAGTAAGATATCTCATCATTCACATATGATTGAACAATCAACCCTGCAGCATATCGTTTGTTCTTCCCCTTGCTTTTAAGTTTTTTAAAAAACCTTTCAAATGGATACATCCACCTATATTGCACAGGTCCACCAAGTTCAGCTTCATATGGTAGATGTACAAGAAGATGCTCCATGGCGTCAAAAAATGAAGGTAGAAAGATCTTTTCCAAATTGCTCCGCCCAAGAATCCATACATTTTTCTGGTAAATTAAAATTACACTTGATGTTCATAAACCAAGCCGCTAAAGATAATTGTGAGTGCCCTTCATGACAACCATCATACAATGGATTTTTCGCAGCTTCTAACATGTTGTAAAATTTTTGTGCTTCTTCATTAGGCCGTTCTTCTTTATTATAATTATAATTTTTTCGTTCTGATTATAGTACTGATGATGATCAGTCGTTGTCTCACGAAATGCATCCGTCACCATTTCAACATATCTATTACCGGATATACCAACTGTTTCATCACTACTACAATCACGTCCGTGATTTCTTTGTACATCACTCCGATTAGTACTCGTCCCTAACTGAACATTCAGCTCTTCTCCATGTTTATACCAAATATAATAATTTGGCATAAACCCTCGACTATATAGATGACTCCATATTTTTTGTTCTGGAATAAATTTATCATTTTTGCAATTAATACAAGGACAGAAAAACTTACCTCTGCTACTTTGAGCTATAGGTTGACTACTTGCAAAATTCATGAACTGCTTCATGTCTTGTGCAAATTCCGCCGATATATTTCTTGTTTTATTATCAATTCTTCTGTACATCCAATCTCTCGAATTATTATAATTTCTCCACATGTTTTACATAAATTTTTACCTTTGATTTCACAAATGAGAGAATGGGATGGTGCATATATATACAACATTTTGCGACTACTTTGCGACTACTTTGCCACTAATTTACCACTATTTGGTGACTACAGCAATGTAGTCGCTTAAATGTCGTTATACCTAACACGCACATGTTTTTTATGTTGGCACTTTGCCACCACTTTGTGACTGCAAAGCCACTACATAACGTAGTCGCAAATTGGTCGCATTTTTAACGACCAATAAGCGACTACCACCTGATTTTCCATATGTAGTCGCTAATTAGTCGCTATTTTGCGACTGATTAACGACTACCTGGGTCAGCCTCAAGGCAGTCACATTTCAGTTGCTAATTAGTTGCATATTGCGACTGATTTGCGACCACACTTATTGGTCACATTTTTTGCGACCAATTTGCGACTACTTTCCCGTAGTCGCAAATTAGTCGCTAAACCATGACAAATGTGGTCGTAAAAATTATGACCACGTATGTAGTCGTTTTTTAATTAATTGAACTTGATTGACAATTGGATTTCAGTTGATACAATATATAGTTCCTTACATCTGTTCTTGTTTTTTTTCTGATTATATATGCAATATTAGGTTACAAATTTTGTTTTTACAAGTTGAGATAAAAGACAAATCGAAGGAGAATATAAGATAAGTTGTCTAATTGGGTTACCGGAATCACCATCAACGGCAAAGAACATATACTCTTCGGGACTGCATATATTAATTATAATACTTTTATAAATTGAAATACACATTTGAAAAATTCCAGGTGCGTACGAGAAGTTACATAAAATATTAACAATAATAGTTAGGTTTAGGTACACAAGAATTAATAAACACCATTTACAAAAAAATGAAGGATTTTTCGACGACTATGACTAAACAAATTTGGTCGAAATTTGGCACATTTATGGTAACGAGTCTTTGTATCACGTAAGGTTATAAACAATAGAAATTTTTTAGTATAATTTATTGGTTTGTGTATTTGAATATATTTGAAAATTCAAATCAAATTCAATGTTATTGGTTTTACCATTTTAAAATCTATATTCATATCATGTGTTATTGATTATATTATTTATAAATATCAATCACATCACGTTTTTTATTCAATTCTATAGATTATTAATGTATTTAATTTTAAGAATTTCCGTATTAAAAATACAAGATTGAAATTCAACAAAAATTTATGATTTTACAAATAATAATTAAAATCCATTTTGTACATTTGTAAATAAGTAAATTTACAAAGATTTTTAAATCCTAGATAAACTTCTAAATCGAATAACGTTATATTTGATTCAGTAGGTTGTCTCACATAAAATTGGTCATTTACTTGAAATGATTTTGGGTCATTTAGTTGTTTCATTTTCGACTTATTTCAAAAAAAAATAAATGAAAAGTTAGATAAAATAATGAATGAAAGCATTAATGAAGTTAGTTACTCCGTCACCTATTGACATGGTTATTAATAGTATTAATAGTAATATATAGACAACAGTCATCAACCACTCTATAGGCTAATAATTCGTCGACAAAATCACATGCATGTCACTGCCGCTTCAACTTTAACTCTTATTATACTTTAATAATATGTTTTTGTCTACGTTTCCAGGAATATATGTGCTGTTGGTTGTTTGTTTAAATATTTTCTGTTATGTTTAGGCCTCCCAATTTAGTAGTATTATTTAGCTTTAACAAATTTAAAAATTAGACTAGTAATTTTTTTTTACTTTTTTAATATAAATTATTCTTTTTTTTTAAATCTTTATTGCCATCTATATTCTCGTATATTTTTTAAAAAAATATGGTTAATCGCTGTAACTATATTCTGTTTGGCAGTCATAAAATGATTGTGATTTCAGCGTTTTAACTAATTTTGTAAAATGGCAATTTTTATTCTATGGTAGAGTATGTCGCTATTTTTAAATTCTACTTAAATTTGTTAGGTTTTATGATTCTACAACTGCTTTTCACAATTTTTTAAAATATTTTGTACGATTCCGTCATTATATGAAAAATCAAAACGTATGGCCTCTTATAGTAATCATCCAATGAAAGTGCATAAAAGTTCATAAAATAAAATAGAAAAGTAATATGTGAATATATGTTGCCACACTAAGACAAGAAGCTTTTTGAGATCTAAAGAGAAAGTTCTGTAAGAAGGCAAATGGATTTCCATTTTGATTGTACAAAATAATGAAGCAACATAGGCTCACAAACAAAGCAAAAGCTTCAGACATCCAGGCACACATATGTAACTCAAGACCAAGTTTATATGTACCTGTGTTCGTAGTAGGGAACGCTACATTGGCATTTTTTTTTTGTCTCTTTGAGTTAATCATCCGATTTTGTCTCTAGATCTCACTGGAGGAGCCACTCCTTACGAGAGAAGCTTGTGGGTTACCTCTCACAATCACGTCTTTCAAGCACGAGAGAGGCTCAAGTAATCTGCTCAGCTTCTGCGTTGGTGTCAATGAATGGCTTTAGTTGATTACCATTTGTAAAACTTGATGATTCGTGACACAAGTTTTTCTCAGTGATGTTTAGATTATTACCTCACTACTGATGCTTGATTGCCACTTGAGTTGCAAAACCTGCCACCTCTCTTGTTGCCAGCGTTGACCAAGAACTACAAGTCCTGTGACAGCAGCAGCAAAAAATAAAGACCATATCGCATTTGCTTCTCTTGTGCGTGAATACAAAGAAATAGCTCTTCTTCTCCACCAAGCTTCACAAGGAAGGTTGTGTGTTGGTTTTTTAGCATCCTTCACAAGTCTAAGGGGGGTTGTTGTGGTATCAAAAGAATGGTGATCCAAGTCTTTCTCTGCATTCTCATTTGGTTCAGCATCACTTAACCCATGTTCATACATGGCTGATTCAGTTCCCAATGAGTCAATGTGTCTAGAAGAACCAAGCGCAGATTCATCATTGATACTCTGTCCATCCTGAAACCGTGCTAACTTATCAGACAGTACCTGACCTTCCAGCATCAAGTGTTTGCCATCCGTTCCTTGTTCCTCTTCCAATAAAGGTTCATCAAGGGGTAAATTCTCATGCTCACTAGGTGGGAATACAAAGTGGTCAGACATGAAGAAATCGCGTGAAGTTTCTGCTCCATAGTAAGCATCATACTTCAGTGCATCTCTTGATTCAACGTTATATGGACCAGGAGCAGCAGTATAAGCTGATGAAGTAAGTGAGACAACTTCCCATTCATTCCCACGAGGAGGATACTCCTCATTTTCCTCTTTGTTAGCCATCTTCTACCACAGAATCTCCAATGAGCCCCCCAAAAAACCGCTTTGTTAGCCATAAAACAAACAGAGAAACATATAAAAAAAAAGCCAAGACTTCGTCTTATAGAACAAAATGACTCTAACCTCAAATATAGAAAAAGGGCTATCAGCAATGCAGGCAATTAAACCAAAAACAACATTGATGGGTCAATACACGAGCCATTCTGGTTTGCAATACATAGCTGCTGATCAAAGGATTTGAAGTCGGAAACAATCGATACAAAGGAATTTCCTTTCATAGCTAAACTTGGTCCAATCAATAAGATACAATAGCAGAGGAGTGAATCTAATGATTACAGCACAACCTCTTTCCACAACTAAGCTTATCCAATTGAAATCAAAACCTACACGGACAAACACGCCCGCGAAAAACAACAATTGCGATGGAAAAAAAAGGTCTTACAGCGGGAAAAATAGCTCGTCGGCAAATACGTCTGAAGAGATGATATGTATAGGATTGGATCCGGAGATTGATGATGAGCCTTTGAGAATCTGGAGAGAGAAAGAAACAAAACAGAAAGATCATCAATTATTGATACTGGTGATACCTGTTTCCAGGTCGGCTGAATAGACGGTGCGACTGGCTGCACTCGGTAAACGAATCACAACTTTTACACATATAATTGCGTGTGGACTAACGCAAACGCGGATAACATGCGATTATTGAAACGTCAGAACACGTGTCTAGTTATCATTGGCTAATGTAGTATGAGTGAAAACCTTTGGTCTGTAACAAAGTATGTGTGGTGGCGGATGCTTGAAACTAGTGGAGAAGGAGAATGGGAGATCTCTACGCTTTGGACTTCGATGGAGTTCTCTGTGATAGCTGCGGAGAGAGCTCTCTTTCTGCTGTTAAGGTCAAATTAATCTCTCCCCACCTTAAGTCTTTGTTTGGTTTCGCGAGCTATATAGAAACTGTTTCTCTGACTCTGATTCTGATTTTTGAAAATGGAACTAAAGTTTGAAGTTTTGGGATTTTATTGCTTGAAAAATCGTTGATTGATCCGTGGTTACAGGCTGCGAAAGTGAGATGGCCTGGTTTATTCGAGGGAGTTGATTCCGGTTTAGAGGAATGGATCGTTGATCAGATGCATATCGTTAATTCTTTTCTCCCTTACATTGTTTCTGCAATTTAAGTAATAAATTTTGATTTTGAAAGAATGTGAAGCTTCAAATTCGTTTTAAGATTCAATTATGTAGGTGAGGCCTGTGGTGGAAACTGGCTATGAAAATCTTCTACTTGTTCGGCTACTGTTGGAGACGAAGATACAGTCTATTCGAAAATCTTCAGTGAGTGTGGACGCTCAGCGGAACAACATTCTCTTCACTGGACTTAGTTTGGATTAAGAGATCCTTTTCGTATTGTAGTCTTGATGAACAGCCGATGATGATTGTACTTGTTTATTAAGGTTGCAGAGGGATTGACTGTTGATGGGATATTGGATAGCTGGGGAAAAATTAAGCCGGTGATCATGGAAGCCTGGGATGAAGATAAAGATGTTTTGATCGATTTGTTTGGGAAAGTTAGAGACGATTGGATTAACAAGGACTTGACAACTTGGATTGGTGCTAATAGGTATGTCTTGGAGATCAAATCTTAGAAAATGAAGTTCAGAATCACATAATCAAAGTTCCATCTTTGACCTAGTCCACTATATTTGCAGATTCTATCCAGGAGTTTCAGATGCGCTGAAATTCGCCAGCTCAAAGATTTACATTGTTACCACCAAACAGGTGTGTGTGTGTGTGACCTCAGTGATTGTAGCATCTGAGTAAATCGTCTAACAATCCAGTTCAAAACTGCTGTGCAGGGCCGCTTTGCAGAAGCGTTGCTGCGTGAAATAGCAGGTGTAACCATACCATCAGAAAGGATTTATGGTTTGGGTACAGGGTCAGTATCAGTATTTGGTGCACCAATGAACTTTCATCTTGTTCCTTATCCAAATTTGACATTTAAACTAGCGTTTTTTGGTCTGAAATCTCATCAGACCAAAGGTGGAAGTTCTGAAGCTACTTCAGAATAAACCAGAACACCAGGGCTTGACACTGCAGTAAGTCTCGTTCATGCTTCATATGTGTCACTGTTTCTACTGAACGTCGTAGTTTAAAATCCCTATGGGTTGTTTTAATTTCGCCAGTTTCGTGGAAGACAGACTCGCAACGCTGAAGAATGTCATCAAAGAGCCTGAATTAGACAAATGGAATTTATACCTAGGTTGTCTCTTCTCTCTCGCATATCATCATCATCTCTTCTGGTTCTCCTGAGTATGGTTATCTGATGAATGTTATCATTCAAACAGGAAACTGGGGCTACAACACAGAGAAAGAGAGAGCAGAGGCAGGAAGCATTCCCAGGATTCAGGTTATTGAGCTTTCCACATTTAGCAATAAGCTTAAATGAGTACATACTCGTACGGAAAAAACAAGCTTCCTTTTTTTATTGTATTTTACGCAACAAACATGTCAAAGAAATTATAGCTAAAGAGGAGAACTTTCAGTCTCATAAAGAAAAATATAAAAGCTTCCAAAAGTGACCTTATAATTCATCCTTGGTAAGAACGTTTTTGTCACTATCACCATCTTCGGCATCCTTGCTTTGTTCAGCTTGAAGTTTGTTAACGACATCTTCGAGTGGAGGATCTCCAGGTCTTCGAAACTCTTGGTTCCCTATCTTAACCTCATAAGCCTCTTCCTGGGTTAGCACGAACTCCCTTAGCTATTTAAATCAACCGACAAAGAGAATTGATTCTAGTGTCAGATATCGGCTAATCTGCTAAACAAAGTTTTAGCATTTACTTGTGTTTTCATGGTTTTCTTTTTACCTCAGTTACTTCCTTCCCATTCTGCATATTGAACATCACTGTGCTTCGATCTACGGCCATAAACCTTACTCCTATCCCTCCTGTTCTCAAAACTTTTGTCCATTTCATAGCAATTTCCACCACCATATCCTGATTGAATCAAACAAACAAATCAAGATTCAATCGCCTGAAACGGCTTGACCCAAATCGAATTCATCTTTTATTAGCATTTTGATTTGAACAGTAACTGTGTCTACCTTAGTACGGCGGACGCCTAACCGGAGCTTGACGAAACCAACGACCGGTCCAAAAGTCCGTTTAGCCATTTCCGCTTGGATTTGTTCGAATCCCATGTTGGAGAAATCCGGAGGCGGATCGAACTCTGGAGTCGCTGCTTTCTTTCCCCACTCTTTCCATGTTTCGTCTTCTTCATTGTCTTCGACGTCGTCTAGATCGTCGGTGATCTCGATCCGTCGCTGCCCTGCTTCAGCGAATTGGACGAACCCGTAAAAATTCGAGATCAGAAGAAGAACGAGGCAGAATTGTAGAATCAAAGAAGAAGAGCGAAAGATATTCTCCATGGTTTTCAGTAATCAGATACCGACAAAGCGAGTTGGCAACGGCAAAGTCTAAATCAGGAGCGTCAGACTAACGTTCATATATAACGTGGTTTTCGCATTTTTCTCGGGGGAAAATATAATTAACGACTTAAACTGAAACTGTTCATTCAAAACGGCTCGCCCTTTTCTTTCTCCTTTCAGATTGTCTCCAAAGCAAATACATGTTACATACTTTTACTCTGTATTTGTTTTTTTTTCTTCGATAAGCAAGTTAAAATCTTTATGAACATCATATATATATAGCAAAACGTTAAACGAAACCTATTCCTTATTTATGAAATAATGAAGTAGATTTTAGTTATTCTATATGTTTGTTCGATGAACCAATTTTCTTTTCTTTTCTTTTGTCATGTTACTAGTTTAATTCGTATTCCAAAATAAAGTTTTGTATCGTTTTACCATTTTTTGTTTCTCGCAGTACTATGTGCAGCTCTTCAAAATCATAGGGTATAGAAACCGACCCTTCACCTGCTTTCTTTTATCGCCGGAGACCAGCGGCGTTTTTTTAACGTCGACGTCGTTTATTTGTGTAAAGTTTAATCGATTCTCTTTTTCTTTTACTGGTGTATGTACTTAATTCCTATATTTCGCAGCTGAGTTTGCAATCTTTCCACTCAATCTAGTCGGCGAAAGGAAAAACCTGTTCAGATTTGAAGTGAGGAGGATATGATGTTTTTGTTGATCTTGACCAGAGAGCTTTCGTCTCCATCGATCATGTGATTTCCATCTTACTTTTAAAAGCTATTTACGATTGGCAAAGAGCTACTAATGGAAGGCTATGTTTGGATGATGGGTGATGCGGTAGTGACGTGTCTGTTCATATTTGAGAGTAGGCCTGGGTTTTCGGTTTTTTCGGTTTATCCGGGTCGGTTTATCCGGTTTTCGGGTTTTTCGGTTTGAGAAAAAAACGTCCGAAAGAAATTTTTTTAACAATCGGTTCGGTTCGGTTTTTTTATCGGTTTAATTGGTTCGATTTTAAGTAAATAAAACTGTTCCGAATTAAACCGAAATTTAATTTATTTTCGGTTTAACAAATTTAAATTTAGATTTTTATCGGATTATTTCGGTTTATTACGGTTTATTTCGGTTTTTCACTTTTTATTTCGGTTTATTTCGGTTAACTTTGGTTAATTTCGGTTTATCCGGTTAATTTCGGTTTATCCGGTTAATTTCGGTTTATCCGGTTAATTTCGGTTTACCCGGTTAATTTCGGTTTATCCGATTAATTTCGGTTTATCCGGTTAATTTCGGTTTATCCGATTAATTTCGGTTTATCCGGTTAATGCTCCAATTCCTGCATAAAACCAAAACAACTGTAGTGAGCCACACTTTGAATATGTGTTTACTAATGCAGAACCAAGAGGCATCCCTTTGTCAATTCGAGCTCTTAACGCGTACCCATGTATTTCTTTACTTCTTGGCAGAGAAGGAAGAGAAGCACACACAGTTAGAGCAGCAGCTAGAGTACTCTCATCAGGAATAGTCCCATCAGCCAACATCTGGCCAAATAGTCCAATAGCTTCTCTTATATAACCGTACTCATTGTAACCAGAAATCATGGAAGCCCAGCAGGCATTGTCTTTAACAGGTATCTCCTGGAATAAACTAAAAGATTCTTCCAAACTACCACATTTTGAATATAATGTGAAAAGAGAACTTCCAACAGTGAGATCAAGGACCAACCCACTTTTAAGGGTGAGACTGTGAATCTGCTTACCTAAACTCAAACTATCTAACACACTTAACAAACTGCATACACTAAACTCATCGGGTCTCAAACCTTCCCGAATCATTCGAGTAAAAAGTCCTATTGCTTTACCAGGCTTCTTATTTTGTGAAAATGAAGAGACCATTACGTTTACAACATTTGGCCTCTGAACATCCATTTGTCTACACTTCTGTAGGGAGTTCACCACAAACATATTGTCTACAATAACACAAACATATTGTCCATCACCAACACCGATCCAGCTATGTATAACATATGTTATTATTAGTTTACTATGTTCAATGCTCGGGTCAAAAACAAAGCCTTCATAAAGAGATGGAAAAGCGAATCTAAAACAACAACAACAATCTAGAATACTCCTAGGCGAATCTAAAAAAGGAGGAGGAGGAGAACTCACCAAAGAGAAAATCGTAGCCGATAAGGAGAAGGATGAGAAAGAGGAGGAGGAGAAGAAGAAGAAGAAGAAGAAGAAGAAGAAGAAGAAGAAGAAGAAGAAGTTTCTGTCAAAAAAATTGTAGAAGAAGAACTGAAGAAGAATCGTAGATCCGATCTACTAGATCCGCCGCTGGAGAGAAGGAGGAAGTTTGCGATTTTTCTCTGAAAAATTAGGGTTTGCTAAACCCGATTTTTCTCTTATATAAGTCAGCCGATTTTCGGTTTAGGAAAACTGATCGGTTTGGTATTCCCGAACCGAACCGAAATATAAACCGAATAAAATTAATTATTTAGCCGATCGGTTTAGCGGTTAAAATTAAACGAAAACCGAAACCGAAAATTTCGGTTCGGTCGGTTCGGTTTTTTCGGTTTTCACCGAAAACCCACCCCTATTTGAGAGTGTGATTATCGTGCCTATTTGGTGAAGTCGGTCATGGAGTTGCTTGTGCTTCTTGGAAGTTTCAATCATTTGTCATTTTGTAGGCTGGGCTTCTAGGCCTCATTACTTTTTTTGTGGTCCATACTCCATCATAATATTTTTTTTTATCATCATAGGTATGATTGCCATTTTAATGCAAAATTGTATCAAGTGGTGTGATAGTTCCATCTTGTATTCTTGTAACTAGTAAATTCAAATAGTTTGTGGGAAAAAAATAGATCAAAGGGTAGTTACGTAATAATATTGAAAATCGAGGTCATCTCGTGACACGCATTTTCCGTGTTCGAACTGTATCGAGAGTGGGCCCCTCAACAATCAAAACAAAATAAAATAAAAACAATAAAAATGAAAAACCAGATTAATACCCTTCCAAGAGAAAAAAAAAAAGGGAAGTAACCAGCTAGGGTTTGACTGCGAGAAATTTCTGATCGCGTGAATTTCTGAAGAGGAATCGATCATCGATTCCGTGGATTTCGTTTCCCTCCCATTTTTTTATATCGAAGCCCCCACAACGATCTGGTTTTATATCGTTGCATCCCGCGAGTTTCGTTTCTTTCCTGAGATTACCCCTAAAATCGATGCAAATCTAGAGAGAGAGAGAGAGAGCGAGAGTGGCAAGTGGCGATGTGTGCTTTGTAAATTTCCGTTTTCGAACGTTGCTCATTCAAGGTTTTCTTTTCGTGTGCTTCTGTCCTCTTTTTTTTGGAGGGACTTTTTTTATAGGGTTTTGAACTTTTGTCTTCTTCTTCTCCTTACTTCTTCTACCTTTGAATTGGGCTTAGTTGTTTCGGGTCTAGTGACTGTCAGATTCCTCGAACAATTGCATGCAATCTGGAGGCAGTGGCGGAGGGCCCGCCCGTAATCCGGGCATGGGTCCGGCTGGTCGGACCGCGTCCACGTCATCCGCTGCGTCTCCGTCTTCTTCATCTTCATCTGTGCAACAGCAACATCAGCAACAGCAGATGGCGTCTAGGCAGGTAAAGAATTTGAAAGTCAGCTGAAACTTGACGTCTGCGTGTGTAGGAAGGATGGATAAAATGCTCTTTCTAGTTGCTCATGTTTGTTTCCTAAATTTGCGTTTATTCTACTAGTGGGGCTTAACTGTGTCTCGGTACTAATTGTTATTGTGGTTCCTAATATTCAGCAGCAGCAGAGAAACTCAGACGCAAATGATAGCATGTTTGCATATCATGCTGGTGGAGTTCAGGGAATGATGGGAAGTGGTAACTTTGCTTCTTCGCCGGGATCTATGCAGCAGCCTCAGCATTCTAGAAAATTCTTTGAGCCTTCTCAACAACAACAACAACAACAACAACAACAACAACAACAACAACAACAACAACAACAACAACATCAACAGGGTTCTTCCCACGAGGGCCAGCAAAGTTTTAATCCAATGCAGCAAGCATATATTCAGTTTGCTTTGCAAGCACAGCAACAAAAAGCACAGCAGCAAGCTAGAATCGGAATGCTAGGCTCATCAAGTGTGGGAAAGGATCAAGATGCACGAATGGGGATGTTGAATATGCAAGACATGATTCCGATGCAGGCATCTAATCAGGCACAGGCCTCATCCTCTAAGCAATCAGGTGAACAGTTTGCTCGCTCTGAAAGGCAGATGGAATCAGGTCCTCAACAAAGAAACGAAACAAAACCTCATCCTCAGCAGGTGGGAACGGGACAACTAATGCCTGGAAATATCATAAGGCCAATGCAGGCACCACCTGGTATCCATAACATGGGAACCAACCAACTTGCATTTGCACAACAATGGCAGGTGATGCAGGCATGGGCGCGTGAGCGTAATATTGATCTCTCGCATCCTGCCAACGCCAGCCAAATGGCACATATCCTTCAGGCAAGAATGGCTGCCCAACAGAAAGCTAATGAAGGCAATGTGGCTTCACAGTCACCATCTATTCCAATCTCTAGCCAGCCTGCGTTATCTTCAGTTGTTCCAGGTGAAACTTCACCTCATACCAACTCTGCTAGTGATATATCTGGGCAGCCAGGATCAGCAAAGGCCAGACATGCAATACCCACCAGCTCATTTGCCTCGACTTCCATTCCCAGAGTGGTGAACCCTGCTACGAATCCGTTCTCCATACAAGGGAGAGATACTCAAGTGTATCCTCAACATTTAGTGCAGCCTACAAATGGGATGCCCTCTGGAAATTCCATGCAGACGTCTGCAAATGAGACACATGTTTTGGATCATAATGTGTCAACAAAAAAAAGTTTAGGTTCTGCTGAACATTTGCAGATACAGCAGCCTAGGCATTTGAATGCACCTACTCCAAATTTAGCAGCTTCATCTGATGCTAGTCCAGTCAGTAACCCTTCCCTTCAGAGTGGCCAGGGGACCCAACAAGCTCCACCGCAGTCAGGATTTACCAAACAACAACTCCACGTTCTCAAAGCCCAGATACTGGCATTTAGGCGTTTGAAGGTTTTCTGCTCTGTCTTTTCCTCATTTTTGTATATATTGCGGGCGGTATATCACTGCCTTCATATCAGGTTAATTTATTTTTTGTTTTGCTTCTTACTTGACAGAAAGGAGAAGGTTCTTTGCCTCAGGAGCTTCTTCAAGCTATAGCTCCACCACCGCTTGAACTGCAGACGCAGAGGCAATTTTCTTTGGGCGTACAAATTCAGGAGAGATCTTCAGAAAAAATTGTAGAAGACCAAGCAAGGTCGCTAGAGTGTGGCAAAGAGTCTCAGGCTGCTGCTTCTTCAAATGGACAATTTTTTTCTAAAGAAGAAGATAATGTTGGAGATGCAGAAGTAGCTGGCAGCAGCCAGTTATTTCAAAACCTGGGAAAAGAAAGTGCTTCTACTGATGCGGCTACAAAAGAGGAGCAACAAACTGATGTATGTCCTGTTAAATCAGACCAAGGAGCAGATGCTAGTACTCGCAAGGCTACTGGAAGTGATTCTACTGCTGATAAGGGAAAAGCTGTTGCATCTGGGGGAAGCCAATCTAAGGTTCCTCCACAAGCAAACTCACCCCAGCAGCCCAAGGATACAGCCTCTGCCAGGAAATATCATGGGCCGTTGTTTGATTTTCCCTTTTTCACTCGAAAACATGACTCTTATGGGTCTGCAACAGCAAATGCCAATAACAATCTCACATTAGCATATGATATTAAAGATCTGATTTGTGAAGAAGGTGCAGAGTTCTTTAACAGGAAAAGAATAGACGGTTTGAAGAAGATAAGTGGTCTACTAGCTTTAAATTTGGAAAGAAAAAGGATTAGGCCTGATCTTGTTTTGCGGCTTCAAATTGAAGAGAAAAAGCTCAGGCTAGTTGAACTTCAGTGTCGTGTGAGAGATGAAGTGGATCGACAACAACAGGAGATAATGTCCATGCCTGATAGGCCATACCGTAAATTTGTGAGGTTGTGTGAACGACAACGCCTTGAAATGAATAGACAGGTACTGGCCAACCAGAAAGCTGTTAGAGAGAAGCAGCTGAAAACCATTTTTCAGTGGCGTAAGAAACTTCTTGAGGCTCACTGGGCTATACGTGATGCACGCACTGCTCGAAACAGGGGAGTGGCTAAATACCATGAAAAGATGTTGAGAGAGTTCTCGAAGAGAAAAGATGACGGCCGAAACAAAAGGATGGAGGCCTTGAAAAATAATGATGTAGAAAGGTACAGGGAGATGTTGCTGGAACAGCAAACAAATATACCTGGTGATGCTGCTGAAAGATACGCTGTTCTCTCTTCATTTTTGACCCAGACAGAAGATTATCTCCATAAACTTGGAGGTAAGATTACTGCCACAAAGAATCAACAGGAAGTAGAGGAGGCAGCGAATTCTGCAGCAGTTGCAGCGAGATTGCAGGTATACATGCTGCTTTTTCTACTCCAGTCTCACATCTAATTGTACATTACTCTCTGTAGATAACTCCTAAAATTTGAGTTTAAGTCTCAGAAATAGACGCTTTTTTTCCCCAAAGATATAGTGGATAGTAGCTTATCTGTTTCCATTTTCGATGCAGGGCCTGTCAGAAGAAGAGGTCAGGGCAGCAGCTGCTTGTGCTCGAGAAGAAGTTGTGATCAGAAATAGATTTATGGAAATGAATGCGCCAAAAGACAGTTCATCTGTCAACAAGTAAGTCACTACTCATGCCGAAAATGATTTAGATGGTAAACTAACAAAGTACTGGTTGTCACTCAGAATTTATAAGCCAAAACAGCTGACTGCTTAAAAACTATTTGTTTATCTGTAAATACCGACACTCAGATTGTACACGTATACCATTAGAAAGAGGCTCCTTGGATGCTGCCTTTAGCGTTTTCTTGACTCTTTGTTCTAGGTATTATACTTTGGCTCATGCTGTAAATGAAGTGGTTGTGAGACAACCCTCAATGCTTCAAGCTGGAACTTTGCGTGATTACCAGCTGGTATCTCTTTTATCCAGGCTGTATGCCTTGTATTGTGAATTTTTTTTTCTCTGTTGTGCCACATTTGACGGTTTCTAAGGTGTTCCGCTCTGTCCCATTCAGGTTGGATTGCAATGGATGCTTTCGTTGTATAATAACAAATTAAATGGGATCTTGGCTGATGAGATGGGTCTTGGAAAAACCGTGCAGGTTAGATCTACGCTTTATTTCCAGGGATTCCTGGGTTTACTGTATTTTTCCTTGGACGAGCAATAAAGCAACGTATTCTGCTGGCAATATAACCTGATTGTTTTCTGTCTTCGCTGTGCAGGTAATGGCATTGATTGCTTACCTTATGGAGTTTAAGGGTAATTATGGACCACATCTCATCATCGTTCCCAATGCTGTTTTGGTGAATTGGAAGGTTTGTGTTTTCTGTTAGAATTTGTGGTGGAATTCTCCTATAATTTTTCCATAGAAACCATGCACCAGCTTAGAACCAATAAATTATTCGAGATCCCATACCTGATAACATGTTACATGGTTACGGTGTTTCATTTGCAGAGTGAACTCCATACTTGGCTGCCATCTGTTTCATGCATATACTACGTTGGTACAAAGGATCAACGTTCAAAGTTGTTCTCTCAGGTAAAGTTTTTAAAAAGTTGTGTTTTCTCCAGATTTTGTTTTAAAATTGTTGATTGATACATCCCTTGTTCTCTTTAACACAGGAGGTTTGCGCCATGAAGTTCAATGTCCTTGTCACAACGTATGAGTTCATTATGTATGATCGATCAAAACTCTCAAAAGTTGAATGGAAATATATTATAATTGATGAAGCACAACGGATGAAGGACAGAGAATCTGTTTTGGCCCGAGATCTTGACCGGTACCGCTGCCAGAGGAGATTACTTCTCACTGGAACACCTTTACAGGTTGGTAACAGTATAGTGACCTGGGAAAAAATAGGGATCCTAACAACTGGAAACCAAGATTCTATGCGTGTTCATATTATGTTGAGAGTGAATAGATGATTCTTATCCTGCTTTTATAAAAATCTTGCAGAACGATCTGAAAGAGCTTTGGTCACTATTGAATCTCCTCCTTCCGGATGTATTTGACAATCGAAAAGCATTTCATGACTGGTTTGCGCAACCCTTTCAAAAAGAAGGTCATGCACATAATATTGAGGATGACTGGCTGGAGACTGAGAAAAAGGTCATAGTTATTCACAGGCTTCATCAAATTTTAGAGCCATTCATGCTCAGACGTCGTGTTGAGGATGTGGAAGGTTCACTCCCTCCTAAGGTACGATCTATCGTATATCTCTGCCATTATTTTTTCGTCTAAGATTACCTTCTCTGATAATGCTTTGTTGTTGCAGGTTTCTGTAGTCTTAAGATGTAGAATGTCTGCTATTCAGAGTGCTGTTTATGATTGGATTAAAGCTACTGGAACTCTTAGAGTTGATCCTGACGATGAAAAACTTAGGGCTCAGAAAAATCCGATCTACCAAGCCAAGATATATAGAACTTTAAATAATAGGTGCATGGAGTTGAGGAAAGCATGCAATCATCCTTTGCTCAATTATCCATATTTCAATGATTTATCCAAGGATTTTCTTGTAAGGTCATGTGGAAAACTGTGGATTCTGGATAGAATTCTTATAAAGCTACAGAGGACAGGCCATCGCGTATTGCTCTTCAGTACAATGACTAAACTCCTTGATATCTTGGAAGAGTATTTGCAATGGAGGAGACTTGTATACAGAAGAATAGATGGGACTACCAGCCTAGAAGATCGGGAATCAGCTATTGTGGATTTCAATGATCCTGATACTGATTGCTTTATTTTCCTGCTTAGTATACGTGCAGCTGGAAGGGGTCTTAACCTTCAGACTGCTGACACAGTTGTGATATATGATCCGGATCCAAACCCCAAGAATGAGGAACAAGCAGTTGCCAGAGCCCATCGTATTGGGCAAACAAGGGAAGTAAAAGTGATTTATATGGAGGCAGTTGTTGAGAAAATTTCCAGCCATCAAAAGGAGGACGAGCTTAGAAGTGGTGGTTCAATAGACCTAGAGGATGACTTAGCTGGGAAGGACCGGTATATAGGATCTATAGAGGGCCTCATAAGGAATAATATTCAACAGTATAAGATCGACATGGCTGATGAAGTCATTAATGCTGGGCGTTTTGACCAAAGGACGACTCATGAAGAACGACGAATGACATTGGAGACTTTATTGCATGATGAAGAGAGATATCAAGAAACCGTCCATGATGTACCTTCTCTCCATGAGGTGAACAGGATGATTGCCAGAAGCGAGGAGGAAGTTGAGTTATTTGATCAGATGGATGAAGAATTTGACTGGACCAAGGAGATGACTTCTCATGAGCAGGTGCCTAAGTGGCTTCGAGCTAGTACCAGGGAGGTGAATGCTGCCGTTGCTGATTTGTCTAAGAAACCGTCAAAGAACATGCTGTCAAGCAGTAATCTGATTGTGCAAACTGGAGGTGAGAGAAAAAGGGGGCGGCCCAAGAGCAAAAAGATTAACTACAAGGAAATTGAAGATGACAGTGGAGGATACTCTGGGGAAAGCTCTGAGGAAAGGAACATTGATTCCGGGAATGAAGAAGAGGGAGACATTCGACAATTTGATGATGATGAATTAACTGGTGCTCTTGGTGATCACCAAACCAACAAGGGTGAATCTGATGGAGAGAATCCCGTCGGTGGTTATGATTATCCTCCGGGTTCTGGTAGTTATATAAAAATTCCTACACGTGATGTTGCTGGTTCTTCAGGATCTTCGTCAGAGAGTCATAGATCAAAAGAGATGGCTTCTCCTGTTTCTTCACAAAAGTTTGGCTCTTTGTCTGCATTGGACACCAGGCCAGGTTCTATCTCAAAAAGACTGGTAGGCACCTGATTTTGTCTTGCAGGCCTCTCTTCTTTGTTGTTGTTTGTAAAGTTTTTTTTTTAATTATGTTGAACAGCTGGATGACCTAGAAGATGGGGAAATAGCAGCATCGGGGGATTCTCACATAGATCTCCAACGATCAGGAAGTTGGGCCCATGACCGTGATGAAGGAGATGAAGAGCAGGTTTTGCAGCCAACAATAAAACGAAAACGAAGTATTCGCCTCAGACCCCGTCAAACTGCAGAAAGAATAGATGGTAGTGATATGCCTGTAGCTCAGCCAATGCAAGTTGATCGGAGCTATCGATCAAAGCTGAGGACAGTTGTTGACTCACATGGTTCAAGACAAGATCAGAATGATTCATCCTCGAGACTTAGGAGTTTACCTACAAAGAAGGTAGCTAATACATCCAAGCTGCATGTTTCATCACCAAAATCTGGTAGATTGAATGCCACACAGCTTCCCGTGGAGGACAACACTGAAGCTGCCGGAGAAACATGGGATGGTACTAGTCCTATTGGCTCTTCAAATGCAGGTGCAAGAATGTCTCACATCATACAGAAAAGGGTATGCTCTGTCAAATGGAATTATTATATTGCATTTTCTTATATGGTGGATGCATTGCTGCGTTGATACATCTAATTTTTTTGGTTGGCCTGAACTTACCCAATCCTTGACGGTGCAGTGCAAAAACGTCATTAGCAAGCTCCAAAGGAGAATCGACAAGGAAGGTCAGCAGATTGTACCTATGCTGACAAATTTGTGGAAGAGAATTCAGAATGGTTATGCAGCTGGAGGTGTAAATAATCTTTTGGAACTGCGAGAGATAGATGACCGGGTAGAAAGGCTAGAGTACATAGGAGTTATGGAACTTGCGTCTGACGTGCAGTTTATGCTAAGGGGAGCTATGCAATTCTATGGATTTTCACACGAGGTTTAGTTTTTGCATCCTAAAATGGAAGTGGATTCTTTCGATTATTGGTTTTTATATATAAGCCAAATGGGTTTATTAAAGGTGATCAAAAAATTTCTGCAGGTGAGATCTGAAGCAAGGAAGGTTCACAATCTGTTCTTTGATCTGTTGAAAATGTCTTTTCCAGACACGGATTTCCGGGAAGCAAGGAATGCTCTTTCCTTCTCTGGCCCAACCCCAACTTTGGTATCTACACCGTCCCCAAGAGGAGCAGGTATTAGTCAGGGTAAAAGGCAAAAGCCGGTACATGAGGGGGAACCCGGGCCAAGCTCTCCTCAGAGACCTCAGCAGCGCGAGAACACAAGGATCAGAGTACAGATACCTCAGAAAGAAGCAAAGGTTGGTGGGACATCAAGCCACACCGATGACTCTCCAAATTTAGCTCATCCAGGGGAGCTAGTAATATGCAAGAAGAAGAGGAAAGACAGAGAAAAGTCTGCTCCAAAAACCAGAATCGGAGGCTCCAGCAGCCCGGTCTCACCTCCAGCTATGATAGGTCGTGGTTCAGTTACAAGGGAAACAAGGCTAGCTCAACAGCAGCGGTGGCCGAACCAAGCCACTCATCCAAACAACAGCGGTGCGGCTGGTGATTCAGTGGGATGGGCTAATCCGGTGAAGAGATTAAGAACAGATTCTGGTAAAAGAAGGCCGAGCCATTTATAGACAAGACTGAAAGGATTAAAGTCTCTTTCATCCTTAGTGCTCAAATGTGATTGTAAAGTGGCAATTAAAAGCAATCTAGCAGCAGAGTCTTGGGCTTTTGGTAAACAAATAATTCTCTAGGTCTGTGATTCATTTTGTTGTTATGTTGCTTTTTTAGATCGTAATACGCAAAAATTTACAGTTTAACCTTAGAAGAAACTACGTTTATCTGCAGAGCCCGTTTTTAGATATATACATATATATATATATATATGTTCATATTTAAAAAATTGGAGTACTAAACAAACAAAATGACATATGGATTCATGTTTTATCGAATTGTTACATTTTATTTACAGCTAAAAACAAAGGAAATTTCAACATTCCTAAAGAATAAGTCATTACAAATTTACATAGGAAAGCTTTTCTCTTCTTTGCAATGAACAGACATGACCTTCCGAAAATGGAAAGAAAGATTGATTCCGAGCAGTCATGGATCGGCTTTTCCAGCAATTTGGTCGTCATCAGAGCTCGAATAATCTTCGCTTATGTTATCTTCGTCATCACTTGAATTCTCCTCAGGTGCTATTTCGTCTGGTTTAGCATATTTCTCGCAATATTCTTCAAATGTCAAAAGAGTTTTGTGTGTCAATGAGATGTTGAATGGAGGAAGCAAATGAGAAAAAGAGTGATTTTTACCTTTCACTTTCTGCTCATAGGCTGCGCGATCTCGCATCAACAGCGAGGCAGCTTCTCCGTTAAATGGATCTGATGGGTTTGGATATAGAAGCAGTTGCGGAAGGAATGACTCGAAAACATTTGTAAGATCTGCTAAACAAGCACAACTTCAACGGATGCACAACACAATCCAGATATAAAGGCATTCAAACACAAGAGGAACACATTATTTTACCAAACATTGGGCTCCATGTCTGGTTTATTACATCTAAGCAAACTGCGCCCGAACTGCCACAAAAACATGAACTGAGTTTTATAGCATGCAAACATTTAACACATTTTTCGAAATATATTACTGCAACTTGCAATGAAATATGGTAAAGATGGTTTGCTCTCCCTTACGATTCATCTACATTGGGGTGATAAATCTTATTAACAAATCCTACTGATGGAGATTTGTATGGATAAGCTTCAGGAAGTTGGACTTTTATCTTCCATACACCTCCCTGATAAAGACCTTCAAAAATCAGAGCAAAAAGGTACTCAACTTCATTTTCTGTGCTCCTATGAGAATCCTAAATTCAAATATAGCCATCATGAAATTCTAATTCAGTTCCTAGTATAGAGAGATGGCGAATCTGAAGTTATAGACTTGTTGAATGGAGACCAAAGCTAAAAAGACTCCTTTTTCTTTCATTCAGGCATTTCAACAAGTAGTTTATAAGCAAAAAGGCAAGACTAAAGAGATAAATGACAGAATTTAGAGAATTACTGTCAGTGGGTCCATGGAATGTCACATAGAACATTTGCAAATCGTCGTTGATTGTATCCACCTTGTAATCACTCATCATCCTGTTCCAATTACAGAAAAAGAAAATATACGAAGACGAAATCATCAACAGATCAAAATCCCAGAAGGGGGAACTTTCTAAGAAAGAGCCAAAATAGAGAGATAATTCAATTCAACTGGAAAAATTAACCGACAATTTCATCATGTCCATCTCTCGGCGTTTGCTCGGCGAAGCCATGGAAATTCTCCGTTCTTCTTCTTCTATCTAGAATGTGGTTTGAGAGAGAGAGAGAGAGATAAAAGATTCGAAAATGAGAATACAAGAATGGATCAATGAAGTTGGAAAAAAAAAGAACAGATCAATGAAATGGACATTTGCCAATTGTCTTATCCACGGTTGCCATAAGGCCTCCTATTAGTAAATTAATAAATCAGTTGTATACAAATTAAGGCTTTGAATGATTTATTTATCACAATACTTTATGATACAATTGTGACTTATCTTAAAAGTATAATTTCTAATAACCCAAAAATAGGGAAAACTGCCGATTTCACCATAAACTTCATTAGATTAGTTATATATACATGAACTTTTAAGTAATGCTAATAACAACATAAACTTTAATAAATTTCAAAATACCTACACGAAATATAATAAAGTGGTTGATAGCACCATTTTAACGGTAGTCGTGTATTACACCGTTAATAGCGATGACAAGGATGTTAGTTGGGTAAGACTAACGAAACGACGACGTTTCGATTGAGGAAGCGAAGTATAGTAAAACGACGTCATTTTACTCTCATTAAGTATATTATTTAAGGGAATTAATTAGGGTTCTTTGCTTATTCATTTCAAACGCGAAATTGCAAGTGTTATTCGCAAAGTTGCCTCCGTTTTTACTGCTCGATAATTAGGGTTCGTGAATCGTGGAATTAGGGTTCGTGAATCGATTTGCTGCTCGAAAATCGTTTCTGTGAATGGTCTTGAGTGTGGATAATTGATGGTGGAGAAAAACTTTCGTGTGTGGGCTCGAGAATGAGGTAATTCGAATTTGTTTTTGAAATTCGTAGATTTGGGTTGAATTTAGGAATCGATAGATGTCTGTTCGATTTAAAATTATTGTATGTGAATAAATTGTGGTAATGGTATCCGAATTTCATAAACATAAAGTAAGTGTTAAATATGTACATCAAGTGTTCGACGAAATGTTTAAAAGAATCTTGTTTCAAAACAATATTATTCTATTTAAATAGCAGATGATTGAGACAGATCATTGTATCTATATGGACATTGAGACAGATCATTGTATCTATGGGGACAGACAAAGTTCAGTTAGTGTTACTGAAAGAAATAGCACAACATTTATCAAAGGAAACCGGCACAACAAATAGTCAAAACCCAATTAGCAAAATTCCATCTTTTAAAGGATTTTTTGTAGAAATGGTCTTCAAAGTAAATAATCATAATCTCTCTTATTTATCTTTCACATGTTGCATATTGCTTTCTGGAACTGGAACTATGCATAAGCCTGAGTTTTGTTCTACCTTCATTCTTGTGTGTTAACTGGATTGTGTCTTTTGTTTCATGGAAAACGAAAGCCAAGCCAAACAATTAAGTAGATTTAAGAGTAAAATGTCTTGTCCGCTAACATCATGATATTACTGCTTTCTGATGAATTCAATTATAAATTGCATTGCATGTATGTCTACAAACTACAAACTCTCAGCTAATAATATGGGGATGCTTATGATTCTAGGTGATGGATCTCGGACTAGGAGATGGAAATGTTTAACAAGTTCACAATCCTATATATCCATTTTTCTGCCTCTTTTCAATTTTTTTGGCATAGTTAGAGCAAAATAAATTTATATTTCTCTCTACTGCAAAATATACAATCATATATGTACAAATGGTACAAAATCTGGTTGAATTTTACAATTCAAAGTTAACTGTTTTTCTTTTTGTTTGGCTCTTACAATTCCACAGGCCAAGTCGCCAAGACTAACAGTGTTTAGCGTCTGACCAGAATTCACTGTATGATGTCTAAATAATATAAAGAATCAAACCAGTGTTTTTTTTAAAGCGTCGAAATCAAATGAATTTTTGGATATGTCCAGCCAAATGGATAATATAAATTACATTTGGGTTGATAACATCAGTTTGGGGTCATTCATGCATGTAATGATGACAATTATGAAAACGACATGTTTTTTATTTATTTAAAACCATCAAAGGACATTATTTTGTAAGCTCGTGTACATAGTTCTACAGTCAGCATTAATAACGCTGCAATATAACAGATTCCGTTTAATTGATGTTTTTAACTCTGTCTTGTAATTTCATGTTGTATATTCAAAATTTACCAAAATTTATACTGTTATTAGTATTACTATATAGTTCATATATATATAATCCAATTGAATAAAATTTATGGTGAAATTGACTGTTTCCCCCCGCCAATATGAACATTTTAAAAAGAAATACACTTACGACAAGCAACCACTCCCTTTTCCTCGAACTTAGCCGCCAACAAGCCCCTCCGTTCTGCCTCCTCCGATGCTGTTTTCGAGCATGTCTAGTAGTTCTTTGAGAAAAATTGCTGGATTGGATTGGTTTCTCTCTTTTTCATCGTTTTCTCTTCATCTTTGTAATTAATATAAGTTACTAGATAGTTACTAAACGTGAGGATAATAAAGTATGTGTCTTTTGTTAATTGAAAATTAATTACGTGTCCACATGCATTAATTGAATATTAATTACGTGATTTTTAAAAAAAAAATTATTTTCAATGTGAGAAACTCTTATGAGATACTATAACGTGAGATGCTCTAAATATACATCCGAAATATGTATGATTCTTTGTGTTTAAATACAATGATTCTTTCCAAATTACCATATTATTTATTTTAACTAAAATATATAATATTCCATTTATAATTATTTCATCAATTCGACGAGTTACTACTCTTTCGACCAATAAAGTTTTAAAGTGATGTTGATATACATTATTTTTTTGAACAGTTGATGTTGATATTTTTTAAAATAATGAAACTGATGTAAAAAAGCATTTCGTCTTTGGCCTTGGAAACAAATAAACTAGGAATAAATAAAATTTTGAATCTGGTTGTATTTCACCATACTAATCCGAAATTTCACTGTACTTGTTGTACAAACCTTTTCTCTGATTCAACAGTTTTAGCAAAGCCTTTTAAAGCAATGCCAACCCCCAAAAAAGAATACCCCTATAGAATCATCAAAATAGTGGAGAGATGGAACTATTTACCTCAAAACCAAAACCAGAATTTGCTGAGCCGATATGACGATGAAAGCCCCCCCAAAAGCAGTTTCAATGGCAATATATGCCCTTAAAAAGAGAAGAAGAAAAAAAAAGCTGCAACACTTAGAATCTCAGCAGGGTGATTCGTAAAGGCTACTACCACTCTATCGACGCTGTTTTTTCTCAGGCGAAAGAAGGACGTGTTTCTGAGATGTGTTTGCTTCTGGGGTTGGATCTTCATTCAAAGTTGCAAGGTTATAGAGCTGATCAGTATCACTGTCTGCCTCATAAGGAGTTATTCTATTCTGATTTGCTCTAAACTGCAAAAGGGTCACGTTGTAGAAGTAGCTCACAATCTTTTCTCTACTCTTTGAAGAAAGAATACTCTTGAGCTCATTGAAGAAAGATGGGCTAAGTGTAGGTGGAAAAGTCATCAAATACTTTACCTTCTTCTGTTCTAAGTCTGTCCAACACTGCAGAGTACCTTCACCCATAGTATCAAAACACCACGTGTAGAAAGCTGAACCAAGTTCATGTTTCAGCTTCTCCTGTTTTGTAGTGATATGAAATCTGACACATTCAACAGAACCTGGATTTTGGCAGCCACAAGGGTCTTGTCTTCCTTTCCCAATAGGATCTCTTTCGATGAGAAGACTTTTGTTGTTTGATTCTTTGCTCAGTGGCCAGATCCGAATGCCCAACCACTTTGAACTGCTTTCATCGGTGATGTCAGTCCACTCAGGTATTTCAGCCTGAAACTCTGAACCAACTAGAGCACGTGGTCTATCCTCCTCATCTGAGCTGTTTGAAGCCAAGCGATTCACATAACATCTCTTGCCTTTCCTAGCTTTCTTCTCATTAATCTGACTCCCATCAAAAATGAGTCTCTCTCTTAGATTGTAACTAGGTCCAGCAGTGTCGTCATACAAAGATGGATGCATCTTCTGGAGTTTCTGAAACACACGAGCACATCATAAAGACTATGGCACAAACATGGAAAAACAATAATGAAATCAGAGAGCACAGACAAACAATCACCATCTAGCTAATTAGATTCTATTTCAACCACACGATCACAGCCGCTGCACAGTGAGACAGCATAGAGAATGTTCTCTAGCAATAATACATCCCTGGTGTTTAAGTATTCTCACTGTGGGATATAAGGAAGCCGACATTATAGAAAATCAAAAATTTTATGATAAAACCTGATCCAGTGTTTCCCATCCTTCACACTGGAAATCAATAATGAATTTCCGAATACTATAGCAAGAAAATTGGTGGATTTAAATCCTATGGTGCTTTTCTATAACGGCAAATGCAAATTTCTCGAATAACTATTACCTGCCAAGTCTTTGCACAAGCTGAATCAGTGTTTGTTCTTGAGGCCCTAAACAGAAGAAGTTGTTTCCATGGCTCATCACTTCCATAAGATTCCCACTTTGATCTATCTGGCAAAGGACCAATAGATGAATCACACGGATCCTTTGCAACATCGCTTAACCATATCAATGTTTCTAAAGGACATTTCCGTTTTCTCTTCCCAGGCGAAGAGCAGCCCTTGTTACCAGAATCAAGGAGCATAAGTTTCTCCCGAATCTTATCAGCCGTATCCGATCCCTGAATCTCTTTCACAGCGTCATGAGAGCCAGACTCTTTACCAATTTGGTGCTTATCATATCTTTTCTTCGTTTTTGATATGAACCATTTAAGCTCCGCCCCTAACTCCGTTGCAGCCTTACCTTTCCTCAGCTCATATTTCCTTTTCACTTCTGATAGAAAATCTTTAAGTCTAGCCATCAAATCATCCGAGATTCCAGACAACTCGACGCTAGTAGCATCGGTATCACCTGCAATAACTCTGTTCAACCATCGAGCAAGTGCATCAAGATACTTGATATAGATCAATTTCGCAGATGCTGAGTTATCAAGTCCTAGTCCAGTCTCTTGAGCAACTTCATCCCATGACGCATTTTTAGAAACGGCACCAAATCCTCCTTTGTAACTCACATTGAGGAAAAGGATGAACAAATCGACGGGTTTCCCGTCGCCGGTCATCGGAGGGAGAGGTCGAAAACTATCCGTTGAACAAAACTCGACGAGGAAAGATTTAAGTAAGCGACGGAACAAGGAGACGAGTTCCTTAGTCTTCTTTTCAAATCCCGAAGCTCTAGAATCTGGGTAGTTAACGCCTTCAGGAGACTTATTCGGTTCAAGATTCTTAGGAGTTTTGCAAAAATCGACGGCATCCTCGTCTGGTACCATCGACCAGCCGGCCATCGACAATGAACAACGAACCCTACAGCCATTTATAGATCCCATTTATCGTTATCGCTGAAGCACGAAACCAAAAAAAAAGTAATCCAAAGACAAACAAAAAATCTAGAAAAACTTCGATGAAGACGAGAACGAGAAGAAAAAAAATTCCAAGGGATCTATGAACTGAAGAATCATTAACTTACGATTAAGACCCCTGCGATTCCATGGTGGAATCAGGGCTGTTTTAAGCGGGAAACACAAAAATCGAAAAACTAGGGCATTTTTTCTGTTTCGCAAAACCCCACTTCCATTGACCCGCCATTTCTCTCTCTCTCTCTCTCTCTCTCTCTCTCTCTCTCTCTTCTCTCTCTCTCTCTCTCTCTCTCTCTCTCTCTCTCTCTCTCTCTCTCGACGTTTGGGTTTCGATGGATGGTGACCCAAAGAAGAAGTTTAGGGTTAAAAATCAAATTTTCCACAGATACAGACCCTTATTCCTCAAAAATCCTAAACTATTTATCCCCCAAATTAAGGATACTAAATTGAAAACAAATGTTGAAATTACAAAGAAAAAACTAAAGGAATCAAATTATAATATTGCGAAATTACTAACCTTTCTCTAATAAAATTTTGCTGGCAAAGAAATGTAGAGAAATGATTTTATTCAACGACGGTTTTATATATTGGAAATGAGAGTGACCCATACCATCAAATATATATATATATATATATATATATATATTAGCTGTCGTATGATGTATTGACTCTAGTTAATTTTTAACTAACCATACAGAGGTTGAGTTAAAAACTTGCAAACCAATAAAAAAAGCAAGAGAAGTTGAGAGGTTTGCACTTTCTGGTTTATTTGCTCTAATTTTGGGTTTTCCAACATGATTTCAAAACCATGTTACAATAAATTGCAAAACTATGATGAATTTATTAGCACAACCACATTTCAATATTGATTTCAAGAACGAGAAAGTGATTTATTCAGAATAATTGTACATGATAAAACTCTTAATAAATGACTTCTTTAATGTTAAAGACGAAAGAGGATAATAATTAGTGGTATTACTGTCGTTATTGACAAATTCATTGGTCGATTAACTAATTCCATTTACCGTTAAAAAAACTCGGCTCGGCTCAAACCGAGTTGACTCGATTCAGTCGACTCAAGACCGTTGAGTTAAGTCAGAGATTTTCCAACTACGCCGGTTTTTTTTTCACTAGTTCCGGAGAGATGCGTTTTAAGTTCCGATCAACTTCGACAGTGACCTTCCGTTTCAAAAATCATGTATCTTCCTCGCTAACTAACCGAAACCTGTCGTCTTCTACACCAGTAGCAATTTCCTCTGCATTGAAATTATCTGTTAGAGTTAGACTGGGTTATCTCTTTGAGGTGAAACAAAATCATGGGTTCATGGTAAAACGAGGGGCTTACAATTCTCTGTTCCTTCAAAACAAGCTCTTGCAATCTTACACGAAAAGCAAAGAATTTTGTGATGCAGACAAGCTCTTCGACGAAATGCATGTGAGAAATATTGTTACTTGGAACATATTGATTCACGGAGTCATCCAGAGAGACGGTGACACCAAGCACAAAATTCGTCTAGGTTTTTATTATGTGAGTCGGATTCTTCTCAGTGGAGTGAGTCTGGATCATGTCTCGTTCATTGGCCTGATACGGTTGTGTACTGATTCAATCCATGTAAAAGCTGGTATCCAGTTACACTGTGCGATAGTGAAACAAGGTCTCGAATCGAGTTGCTTTCTGACTACTACTCTCGTCAATTTATATGGGAAATGTGGTCACATTGCTGAAGCGAGACGAGTTTTTGAGACGGTTTTGTGTAGAGATTTAGTGCTATGGAACACTTTAGTTTCATCATATGTTGTTAACGATATGATCGATGGAGCCTTTGGTTTACTCAAGCTAATGAATTCTGGAAAAAATAGCTTCACAGGGGATGGTTTCACTTTCTCGTGTCTAATCAGTGCTTCTAGGATCAAACAAGGTAAGCAGATACACGCCATCGTCTTCAAATTGTCATTTCAATTTGATGTTCCAGTGGCGACTGCATTGATCAATATGTATGCTAAGAGTAATCATATGAGAGATGCTCGCGAGTGTTTTGAATCGATGGTTGTGAGAAATGTAGTGTCTTGGAATGCGATGATTGTGGGTTATGGACAAAATGGTGAAGGAAGAGAAGCTATGAGACTTCTTGGTCAGATGCTCCGAGAGAATCTCCAACCAGATGAGTTTACATTTGCAAGTGTTTTAAGTTCTTGCACAAAGTTATCAGCAATTGAGGAGATTAAGCAAGTGCAAGCCATTGTTACTAAACAAGGCTCTGCAGATTTTCTATCTGTGGCTAATTCTCTGGTAAATGCTTACTCCAAGACTGGGAATTTATCCAAAGCACTTGTCTGTTTTCATCTGATCAGAGAACCCGATCTCGTTTCATGGACTTCCGTAATCGGAGCTTTAGCGTTTCACGGATTAGCGGAAGAAAGCTTGAGAATGTTTGAAAATATGCTGCAGGAACATCACCCAGACAAGATCGTATTTTTAGAGATTCTGTCTGCTTGTACCCATGGAGCATTAGTTCAAGAAGGGCTTCGTTGCTTCAAACTAATGACTGAGCATTACAAGATAGAACCTGAGGAAGAACACTACACCTGTCTGATCGATCTTCTTGGTCGAGCTGGTTTCATCGATGAGGCCTTTGATGTTTTAAGGGCAATGCCTATGGAACCACGCACAGATGCTTTGGCAGCTTTCACAGGAGCATGCAACATCCACGAGAAGAGAGAATCTATGAAATGGGGAGCAAATAAGCTCCTTAAATTTGAACCCAGCAAACCTGTGAACTACTCTCTCTTGTCAAACGCTTATAGCTCTGAAGGACATTGGAACCAAGCGGCTCTACTGCGTAAATCAGAGAGGAAAAATTGCAATAATACGAAAAATCCAGGTTGCAGTTGGCTTGGGGACTAACCAGTCTAGTGACTATAACCATGATTCATGAACACAACGATAATTAAAAAGCCATGGAAGTAGAAGGCTGTTTAAGAATTCCAAAGCCTCTGAAAAAAGATTGCCTAGGGACTACACAAATGATGCAACTGGACAACAACTCCATTGATCTTTTCCTGTCGCTATGTGTATATAAACATACAGGATTACAGTCACAAGTGTAGGCAGTGAGGTCTGAATGTCATATCGAATGAATCTAAGTGAGAAAAAACCTCAACACTTACCCAGCACCATGTCTTCTTCTGTTCTAACACTTCTTTGGTTGGTACTTGGTACAGATATAGGAAGAAGTAAAAATATTCTATCTATGCTTATCTTAGGTTCTTGGTAGCGAGTCTTGCCTTGTTAACTCGTAGTTGTCAGCTCCATGGTTTGTTTGGTTCTCATTATTTACAATTGCAATCTTCGAACAGAGGAAGAAGAAGGAAGATGTGTAGATGGTGAAATGCCAATTTTCATATGTCGATCTTCACAAAGTGATACCAAGTGCTATTACTCGTATTTGAACACTTTAAATACACACACCTGTGCCAAATCCAGTAGCTTGAACTGGTTTCCACTTTAAAACTTATGGATGCTACAAGCTAAACCAAAATCGATAACCAAGACGAAAAACACTATATATATATTACAATTACAAGACGAATAAACAATGTACAATTACGAAAAAGTAATATATATATATATATACATATATTACTTTTTCGTAATTGTACATTGTTTATTCAGATAATCCGATTCTGATACAAGAACTTGGTACCACTCGGTATTCGAAAAGTTGACATTTTTAACAAAGGTTCCTGCGGTTTGTTGCTTGCTACACAAAAAATTTATCAGACAAGACCAACGGTCGGTGTAATTTTTCGACCCATGTACTGACCGTTAACACAGTTAAAGTTCAAGAACTGTGTATTCTCTTACCAAACGAGCTAAAGACAAGACTTTTTGGTGCTGTGTTATTATTATATGATCCATCATAATTGAAGAAACTGATAGATAGAAAGTAAGCTCTGCAGTAGCTTAGATATAAGTATATGTGTATCATAGCAATTATTCAACCAAAATAAAATGAGTTTAGATTCAAAATAAAGGAACCTGAGATAAAAACAGAGGGGGTCTTAAAAGGAATCATCAAACATGTTTTTTTGTCTTAATGGTCAGGATTGAATTTGACAGACTCCTTGTAGATAAGCTCCTTTATATGTTCTTCCGTGCAAGAAGGATGCTCGAAATCGAAGCTGAAAGGAGTCGAACAGATCGGTTCTTTGGTTACGTTGTGGTGCGGTGATAGGTAAGCATGGCCTAGAGCTTCATCGACTATACAAACAACAGAAGCAGCAAATGCAAAACAAACGAAACAATAAGCCAAAAACAAAGCTGCCAAAATCTCATTAATGTTGCAAGGATCTTCGTGTTTGTTACCTGAGATTCGCTGGTTTGGATCAAAGACAAGCATTCTCTCCAGCAAATCGATAGCGGTGGGGGGCATTTTTGGGAATCTAGCAGCAAATTGTTGTTTCGGGTATCGTGGAAGTTGCCTGACGTATCTTCTTGCGTTGTCACTGCGGAGGAAACCAAGACTGGAATTGTCTGGAGAGCCTACAAGCTGATTTCAAGAAATGGATTTTAAGTGAAATCAGAGGGTAATTGCGGTTTCCAGGCAAGGGAAAAACTGAATCTTTTACTTTGTTCTTTTTTTACCTCCGTGATAAGCCTAAGCTGATGAACATAATCTTTTCCAGGAAACAACGGTTGTCCCGTCATTATTTCGCCGAGTATGCAACCCACAGACCAAATATCAATAGCTGCGGTGTACTCTGAGCAATTAAGAAGTAACTCAGGAGCTCTGTACCAACGTGTAACAACATATTCAGTCATGAAGTCTGTGTCTGAAGTTGTTCTTGCAAGCCCAAAATCACCAATCTTTAGCTCGTGTTTCGAGTTAAGTAGCACATTGCTCGGCCTTAGATCACGGTGTAGTATGTTGGCCGAGTGCACGTATTTAAGCCCTCTTAAGAGCTGGTACACAAAGAACTGTAAAAGGAAGAGAAGTATTCAAAAAAGATCAGATCACAGAGTTCCATGGCTTTGCAATTGAACATAAAGAGACTTACCCGGCATTGATCATTGTTCAGCAGTTGGTTAGAACGAAGGATTCGCTGAAGATCAGTGTCCATCAACTCATAGACAATGTAGACATCGTTGAAGATATCTCGTTGCGGAGGTCTTACAATATCTTTGATGGTTATGACCTGAAGATTCAAACCAAGGCTTGAAGATCAGGTTATTGAAGATTAAAAACATAGAAAACAGAGGAATCCTCTGTTTGCCTCGTCCTTGAAGGTAAGGAACACGAGAGAAATCTAACAAAACTGTAATTCGAGAAACTTAATATGAGAAATTATGGTTAGGGTTCACGTTCTCATGATCCATATGCCTGAGAAGCTTGATTTCGCGTAGAGCTCTCTTAGCATCAATAATGTTATCGAAAGCATTACCGATCTTCTTAATGGCCACTTTCTCTCCAGTCACTGAGTTCACCGCAGCACTGAAACTCAAGAATCAAGAGCCTATGAATTTTCAAAAATGAAGGCTTTGATAATTTATCAGAATAAGAATCAAAACAACTTACCAGACAATACCGCAAGCGCCTCTACCAATGGGACGAATAGGAGGGACATACTTTCTGGAAACTTCAAAGAGCTGTCCATAGACGTTGTACTGAACATAACGGCCACCGTGTGTTGGTACAACTTTGATACAATGATCGGTAGAACCAGAGCTTGATTCTCCAGACATGATACAACGACCAAACCAAGAACCAGAGAGACCAAGAAGAAGGGCTTTTGTTGAAGTGGAAGGATCTCTCTAAAGACTCTTGAAGACACAAAATCCATGTGAAGAGAAAGATGCTTTTTCAACTGTAAAAGATCTCTCAAGTGACCCGTGAATCGAAAGAGCTTGAAAAAGTTACATACGTGTATGGTCAGAAGAAGTAGAGTCGAATATTACAAATTTCATTTGTTACTGTGCTAACCGCACCTATCTTTGTATCATTTCAGATCTACTTTGATCAATTGCTTGAAACTGGTTTAGAAAATTTGGATATTCATATATTATATTACAGAACTAATTTCAATACAGACAAGACCGACACACTTAAACCAAAAAAACAAACTCAACAGAGGGACTTCGAGCAAACAAAAAAAAAGAGACAAACTTTCAGACCTAAACCTGCCTTTCTATGAGGGGTTAAACTTGTTGTTTATCTCATAGTCTCAATCATCTTCTCCAACTGCATTGTCAGAGACCGAGTCAGTTGACCTAAGATTACAGAGCAACACATCTCGTCCGCTTAAAGTCATTTTGAAGAAACTGTCAACTTCCTCTAGTAAGTGATCTAACCCTTGAGACAATTTCTCAGCTTGCGTTCCCAATTCCATTACATAGTCCCTAAAGGTTTCAATTTCAACAGGATCAAGGCCATTTTGGATCATCGGGTATAGCTTCTCGACACTAGCATCAACACTCTCCAGCTCTTTAAGAACCGTGGTTCTACTGGAAGACAACATATGTCTGATCTCAGCATTTACAACACTTTGCATATCAGTGAAGACCTTTGCCCACAATGGTTTTTCAGAGACAGGTAAATCGAAAAGATCCTTGGTGGAATCAGACCAGGCTGCGGTAAAAACACTGCAAATATAAACCGTTTGAACCTTCACACCATAAAAAGCCTGCATAAGAACCTTTCCTTTAGGCGAGTTCTTGACTTTAGGCAAGCTCAGAGATTTAACGAGGCAGTCTAGAACCGCACGGCAGTTTTCAATTCTAGGGTTGTTTGCATTAACATGTTGCCTCCAGCTATCAAGCGAAGACCGAGCCTGGAGATACTTCTCCCCAGAATCTGACTGTAAATTGTGCAGAACACACTTAAGGTAGAGATCTCCCTGGTTGAGGCGTGTCAGCTCCGAGCTAAATGCATTGCATAGATCTAATAACTTAACGCTTATGTCGAGGTAAACATCAAC
>JAEVFF010000146.1:721217-825301 GCA_018901945.1 Pugionium dolabratum
TATCGCCTCTATTTCAATCCATTAACACCATCAGTTTTTTTCCCTGCTTATTGGTTTAGAGTTTAGACAGTGAATCTAAGCATGGTGTTGATGCCAGGCCACTGTAATATCCATACCAAAACCATGTCTCTGGTTTTTTTAGTTACACATGTGTGAGGTTACGTGAAGGAAATTTTTTCTTGTTGATCTGAAGTAGTTGAATGTAGTTGGCTTCTCAGCCTTTTTATACCTTTCTCCAATACGCATCTCAAGAAGGATTCTCAAAACACAAAAGGGTGAATCTTAAGAGAAATCACATTCGTTGATTCATCAAATTTACTCTTCAATGGACGGCCACGATTCTTCTCATCATGAAATCAGTCAGAGGAAGAATAAGGCGATGACGAATCCGAGGTTTGCTTTTCGCACAAAGAGCGATGAAGATGTACTCGATGATGGTTATCGATGGAGAAAGTATGGTCAAAAATCCGTCAAGAACAGCTTGTATCCCAGGTAAAATTTACAAATTAAAAGATCTGAAATTTTTCAAAAAAGATTGCATCTTTTTGTGTTTTTTTTCCCTCGCCTATCACATGAAATCGGAATTTAAAAACGAGACAAATCAAAAGGAGCTATTATAGATGCACACAACACATGTGTAACGTGAAGAAGCAAGTTCAGAGACTGTCAAAGGAAACGAGCATTGTGGAGACAACTTACGAAGGAATCCACAACCATCCTTGTGAGGAGCTTATGCAAACCCTAACTCCTCTTCTTCATCAAATGCAGTTCCTCTCTACGTTCACCTAGTCATAGGTATTCATATATAAATCAACCAGTCAACGTTCCATGATTTGTAGAACCCAAGAATAAACCTTGTAATCATATATTTCAGTATGTTAAGAGTTTCCAAATATCTCACTCTTATTATATCATTGGTTTGTATTAAAATCACTACAGTTTAAGAATTGCGTTAAAGTTTAAATCAGTATCACTAATAAGAGGCACGAACAACACAAGCGAAAAAAGCGGACCAAGAAATATGAATTAGCGATATATACACACGTTGGAGCATTTTGTTTTGAGTTTGATATCCAACCTTTTAAAGTAACTAGGTTACAGTTTAATTTTTTTATTATTGTTGTTTGATCGGTAAAACATATACCATTTTTATAATTGGTAGCTTTGTATAATTTTTTATTGATATCGACCATAAATTTTTAGTTTATAAATTAAGTTAGTGTTCAAAATATGTTCGAACCAAAAAATTCTATTTAGCGAAATGAATTTTTATATTGTATTGGTTTGTAAAATTTTGTATCACATAGGTAGAGTTTAAAAAAATAAAATAATATATTAAACAAATTGACATATAAAAATTCTAGTATTTTTAACTATTTAAATTTTTTTAATCTACATATTTCCAATATATAATATTCCACACTTACATATATTAGCCGTTCGTAAGAATGTTTTTCTAATTATTTCAACAATGGTAAGTAAAGAAAATATTATTTTTACCACACATACATAATTTGGTAAACATAACTATTTGTCGATGAGAACCATTTCCAAACTCATAAATGTGTTGTGTTTGTTAAAATTTCGGACTTTCCAAAAATGAATAAGCCGGACCAGTATTTCTTCATTACAATTACAAAAAATTTCATCAAAATCGTTGAAAAAAAACGAAAATATGAGGTTGAGAAAAAGTTTTTGATTAATTTGTAGAAAATGTGTGCAAGGTTTGTGATTGAAGTTACATAGTTGTTGTTTTATAATGTTAATAATTGGAAATCATTATTATGATGGTAGTAGGCAATAAAAAGTGAGATGTTAGTGGTCAATAAAAAGTGAGATGTTAGTGGTCAAGGCAATAAAATGTGAGATAGTAGTGGTTATAATATGTAAGTTAGTGGTTATAAATTTTAATTGGTTGTGCAAGTTTAATCCTCAATTTTTTTTTGAAAATTTTATAATTTAGATATTTAATTGTATAGAAATTATTAATAAGTATTTTTGGTTTATAATGATGTGGATAAATTTAATGAGATGTCATTGTTTTAGAATTTATTTTTTTGGCTTACCTGAATAGTTTTATAAGTATTAAATATCTACTTTTTTTTTAGTAAGATTTGTTCTCGTTTTTTCGGTTTTGTTGAGAAAGTCAACTATTGCTGCTGAAGAAAGTGATTATTTATGAACGTTTACGTTTGTCGACTTTAGTAAATCGGCAAACTTTCTCTATAAATATGTATGTTACTTCATTCATATGAAGTAGCTTTCTCTCTTCCTTCTTTCTCTCTTCTTCCTCTGTAAAATTTATAAGATTAATAAAATCACTATAATAATAAAATCTCTATATCTCGATTATTATTCAACACGTTATCAGCACGAGTGTTTCTACCATCTACCTGAGATACTAAAATAAGGTAAAATTCTGTTTTATTAATACATGTGTATATTATATGGTAGGCTCTGCCTCCTAAATTATATGGTAGGCACTGCCTCCTGAATATTATATAGTAGGCTCTGCCTTCTAAATATTATATGGTAAGCTCTGCTTTCTAAATATTATATGGTAGACTCTGCCTTCTAAATATTATATGGTAGGCTCTGTCTTCTGAATATTATATGGTAGGCTCTGTCTTCTCAATATTATATGGTAGGCTCTGCCTTCTGAATATTATATGGTAGGCTCTGCCTTCTGAATATTATATGGTAGGCTCTGCCTTCTAAATATTATATGGTAGGCGTTGCCTCCTGATTTATATGGTAGGTCATGCCTCCGAAAATTATTTTAATTTATGTGTTATTATATTCAATAATGTTTTACAATTTTATCATAAATTAATTTATGTCATCATTATGTTTAAATTCTTAAAAATAATTATACATATTTATTAAATATATAATAATAATAATAAAAAATTAAAATTTATACCCAAAATTTTAATATTATTATTTATTAAAAAATAATTAAAAAATAATTTTTATAAAAGTGATGTTTAACACATTGTTTTATTATGTGTATAGTTATAATGTCAAATTTGGCAAAACTCGAGATAGCTGCCCTTGATATATCTGGAAAAAATTACATGACATGGGCAGTAGCTGCAAAAATACATTTAAAGGCAAAAGACCTTCTTGGCACCATCGATAGGTCGGAAACAACATCCGATGAAAAAAAAGCAAAAGCCATGATATTTTTATGTCACCATATCCATGATGGTTTAAAAGATGAATATATTACAAAAGAAGATCCTGCAGACATTTGGCAATCACTAAAAGATAGGTTTGATCACCAGAAATATGTGATCTTACCAAAAGCCAAACATGATATTATGTGGATTATAAAAGTGTAAATGAATATAATTCCGCGTTGTTCGGAATCACTTTTAAGATGATATTATGTGGAGAAAAAGTAAGTGATTATGATATGATTGAAAAAACTCTCCAAACATTTCATCCTGGAAATGTAATCCTGCAACAACAATATCGAGCAAAGGGATATACTTGTTATTCGGAGTTAATGCAAGCTCTCCTTGTTGCTGAACAAAATAATGAACTTGTGATGATGAACCATCAATCTCGTCCCACTGGATCAGTTCCATTCCCAGAAGTGAATGTTGCATCATCCAGTTACAATAATTGGCAAGGACATGGACGTGGTCGAAACCATAGTCGTGGTCGTGGACGTGAACGAAGGGGGACGTGGACGAGGAAAAGGAAGAGGTTTTCGTTCCAATGAATTCAAATTTGGGAGAAAGAATAAAGTCCACGAAAATGAAGTTGGTCGCGTACCTGCTGTACGCCAAATATACAATATGAAAATGTTTGTTACAGATGTGGCATGAAAGGTCATTGGTCTCGTACCCGTCGTACACCAAAATATTTGGCTAATCTGTATCAAGAATCACAGAAACAAAAAGGAAAAGAAAGTGAAACTAACTTTATCTCGGATGAATTCGGACTTTCTTTCGATGGAAATGCATATCTCGATGTTGCTGATTTTCTGGTTGATTCTGAGAATACCAAAGAACAAGATAATTAAGTTTAATGTTATATATATAAAGTTGTATTTAGTTTCCTTACGAACAAAAACAAAACTTAATGTCTTTCTAAAAAATATATATAAGTTTGAACTTAAATTACTTAATGTAAAATAGTTTTATTATAATATAAGTTGATTTTGAAATATGTGTGTTTAACATTTATTAATACATCTTTATCAATATTTTAATCCAGAAAATGTATCGTTTTGAGAGTGAAAATGGAGATATATGCCTAGCAGACAGTGCTACAACGCATACAATACTTAAAGATAAAAAGTTTTTCTCCTACCTCAAAATGAAAGATTCTGCCGGTAGCGTAAATACAATATCGGGTAACGGAAATATTATCATAGGCTCCGGAAGAGCTAGTTTTTCAATGCCAATGGGAACAAAATTTGAAATAAATGATGTTTTATATTCTCTCAAGTCTCATAGAAACTTATTAAGTTTCAAAGACATCCGTACAAATGGATATCACATAGAGACAATGAGCAAAAATAACATTGAATATCTTTGCATTACATGGGAGCAGAAACAAATATTGGAAGAATTACCAATGATGTCCTCTGGATTATATTACACAAAAGTAAATATAATTGAATCGTATATTACGGTAAACCAGAAGTTTACGAGTACATTCAAAGTCTGGCATGAAAGACTAGGACATCCTGGATCAGTTATGATGAGAAAAATTGTGCAGAATTCTAATGGCCACCCATTGAAAAACCAGAAGATTTTTCAATCATGCGAGTTTTCGTATAAAGCATGTTCTCAAGGAAAACTTATTACTCGGCCATCACCAGCCAAAATTAGTAATGAATCCCTAGTATTCTTAGAAAGAATACATGGTGATATATGTGGGCCTATTCACCCATCATGTGGGCCATTTCGATATTTTATGGTTTTAATTGATGCATCTAGTAGATGGTCACATGTGTGTTTGTTAACCACACGAAATATGGCTTTTGCAAGATTCATTGCCCAAATAATCAGGTTAAGAGCTCAATTCCTTGATTATACTATAAAGAAAGTAAGACTTGANAACAATATCGAGCAAAGGGATATACTTGTTATTCGGAGTTAATGCAAGCTCTCCTTGTTGCTGAACAAAATAATGAACTTGTGATGATGAACCATCAATCTCGTCCCACTGGATCAGTTCCATTCCCAGAAGTGAATGTTGCATCATCCAGTTACAATAATTGGCAAGGACATGGACGTGGTCGAAACCATAGTCGTGGTCGTGGACGTGAACGAAGGGGGACGTGGACGAGGAAAAGGAAGAGGTTTTCGTTCCAATGAATTCAAATTTGGGAGAAAGAATAAAGTCCACGAAAATGAAGTTGGTCGCGTACCTGCTGTACGCCAAATATACAATATGAAAATGTTTGTTACAGATGTGGCATGAAAGGTCATTGGTCTCGTACCCGTCGTACACCAAAATATTTGGCTAATCTGTATCAAGAATCACAGAAACAAAAAGGAAAAGAAAGTGAAACTAACTTTATCTCGGATGAATTCGGACTTTCTTTCGATGGAAATGCATATCTCGATGTTGCTGATTTTCTGGTTGATTCTGAGAATACCAAAGAACAAGATAATTAAGTTTAATGTTATATATATAAAGTTGTATTTAGTTTCCTTACGAACAAAAACAAAACTTAATGTCTTTCTAAAAAATATATATAAGTTTGAACTTAAATTACTTAATGTAAAATAGTTTTATTATAATATAAGTTGATTTTGAAATATGTGTGTTTAACATTTATTAATACATCTTTATCAATATTTTAATCCAGAAAATGTATCGTTTTGAGAGTGAAAATGGAGATATATGCCTAGCAGACAGTGCTACAACGCATACAATACTTAAAGATAAAAAGTTTTTCTCCTACCTCAAAATGAAAGATTCTGCCGGTAGCGTAAATACAATATCGGGTAATGCAAATATTATCATAGGCTCCGGAAGAGCTAGTTTTTCAATGCCAATGGGAACGAAATTTGAAATAAATAATGTTTTATATTCCCCCAAGTCTCATAGAAACTTATTAAGTTTCAAAGACATCCGTACAAATGGATATCACATAGAGACAATGAGCAAAAATAACATTGAATATCTTTGCATTACATGGGAGCAGAAACAAATATTGGAAGAATTACCAATGATGTCCTCTGGATTATATTACACAAAATAAATATAATTGAATCGTATATTACGGTAAACCAGAAGTTTACGAGTACATTCAAAGTCTGGCATGAAAGACTAGGACATCCTGGATCAGTTATGATGAGAAAAATTGTGCAGAATTCTAATGGCCACCCATTGAAAAACCAGAAGATTTTTCAATCATGCGAGTTTTCGTGTAAAGCATGTTCTCAAGGAAAACTTATTACTCGGCCATCACCAGCCAAAATTAGTAATGAATCCCTAGTATTCTTAGAAAGAATACATGGTGATATATGTGGGCCTATTCACCCATCATGTGGGCCATTTCGATATTTTATGGTTTTAATTGACGCATCTAGTAGATGGTCACATGTGTGTTTGTTAACCACACGAAATATGGCTTTCGCAAGATTCATTGCCCAAATAATCAGGTTAAGAGCTCAATTCCCCGATTATACTATAAAGAAAGTAAGACTTGACAACGCTGGTGAATTCACGTCACAAGCCTTTAATGATTATTGTATGGCTCTTGGAATCGATGATCGATGTTGAACATCCGGTTCCGCATGTTCATACACAAAATAGTATGGCTGAATCTTTGATAAAACAGTTACAACTCATTGCGTGACCGTTAATTTTGAGAACAAATCTCCCAATTTGAGTATGGGGTCATACTATATTGCATGCGGCAGCATTGGTCCAAATAAGACCAAGTGCATATCATGAATATTTCCCATTACAATTAACATCTGGCCAGAAGCCTGATGTATCTAATCTCTGATTTTTTGGGTGTACGGTTTATGTTCTTATAGCCCCACCACAAAGAACAAAGATGGGGCCATAGAGAAGATTAGGAATATATATTGGATTTATATCATCAAGTATTATCCGGTATCTTGAACCACGAACTGGTGACATGTTTACGGCACGATTTGCCGATTGTCATTTTGATGAAGAAGAATTTCCTACGTTAGGGGGAGGAATTAAACAACTACAAGAAGATATTAAATGGTGTACGCCATCTTTGTTGTATCTTGATCTTCCCACAAAACAACGTGAAATGGAAGTTCAGAAAATCATACATTTGCAAAATATTGCAAACCAGTTGCCAGATGCATTCACAGATACAAAACGAGTGACGAAATCATATATACCCACTGTGAATGTCCCATCAAGAATTAATGTTCCTATAGAACATGTTGATGGTGATAAAATAAATGAACCCAGAGTTCAGTTAAAAAAGGGGAGACCGATGGGCTCAAAAGATAAAAATCCCCGTTAGAAAAAGTATTTGGGAGAACAAAATCAAAAGGTTCTGGAAGAACCTTACAAAAAGCGTCTCGAAAATACTTGTGAAAAGATTATAGAGGAACCAACTCAAACGGAATGTCCAGAAGACATATGCAAATAGGTTTTTGAAAACCGTGAAGTGGAACTCCGTCCAGAAGACGAACGCAATATAGAAACATATGAGATTTCAATTAACTATACTCAAAATAGAAAATTATAGGTTAGAAATGAAATAGAAGATATTAATGGAATATTCTCCTTTTCTGTGTCCAAAAAAATTGAAAATGAAAATGATGACGCAGAACCAATGTCTGTAACAGAATGTTAAAAAAGATCTGATTGGGGAAAGTGGTAAATAGCCATGAGAAATGAATTATTCTCTCTACAAAAAAGAAATATTTTCGGACCCATTGTCATTACACCTGAAGATGTAATGCCAGTTGGATGCAAGTGGGTTTTTGTAAGAAAAAGAAATGAGAAAAACGAGGTCATTAGATATAACGCACGTCTTGTTGCACAAGGGTTTTCTCAAAGGACGGGAATAGATTATGGAGAAACATATTCTCCGGTCATGGATGCAATTACATTTAGATATTTAATGAGTTTATCATCATCCAAAAGGTTAGAAATGCACCTTATGGATGTCGTGACTGCATACCTGTATGGAACCCTTGATAGTGATATATACATGAGAATCCCAGAAGGATTCAAGATCCCAGAAAGATCAAAGATCTCTAAAGGACCCAAAGAACTATATTCAGTCAAATTACAACGATCATTATATGGGTTAAAACAATCCGGACGCATGTGGTATAATCGCTTAAGTGAATATCTGTTGAAAAAAGGATATATTAACAATACGATATGTCCTTGCGTATTTATAAATAAATTCCCATCAGGCTTTGTGATCATTGCTGTTTATGTAGATGACCTGAATATAATTGGAACTCAAAAGGAAATTGATAATGCAAGAACTCATATGAAAGAAGAGTTTGAAATGAAAGATCTTGGAAAAACAAAATTTTGTCTAGGACTCCAAATTGAACATTTCCAAGATGGAATATTTGTGCATCAATCAAATTATACGAAAAGGATATTGAAACGATTTAATATGGATAAAGCGAATCCTTTGAGTACTCCAATGGTTAATCGATCGCTTAATATAAACAAGGATCTATTTCGACCTTGTGAAGATAATGAAGACATATTAGGTCCTGAAGTACCTTATATGAGTGCTATCGGTGGACTTATGTATCTCGCAAATTGCACTCGACCAGATATAGAATTTGCTATAAATTTACTTGCGAGATATAGTTCATCACCTACACGAAGACATTGGAGTGGAATAAAACATATTTTCCGTTATCTCCAAGGTACGATTGATTTGGGATTATTTTATTCTAGAAACCCCGAGTTTGGTTTAGTTGGTTTTGCAGATGCTGGATATTTATCGGATCCACACAAAGCTTGGTCCCAAACCGGTTATGTTTTTACACTTGGTGGAACTGCAATCTCGTGGCGATCTCAAAAACAAACTTTGGTTGCCACTTCTTCAAATCATTGCCCTTCATGAAGCTTGCAGAGAATGTGTATGGCTCAGATCTATGACTCAACATATAGAAGGAGCAAGTGGATTAATCAACAATAAGGAGCCAACAAAATTATTCGAATATAATGCTGCATGTGTGACCCAAATCAAAGAAGGTTATATCAAGAGTGACCGAACAAAACATATTCCTCCGCGATTTTTCTCCTATATCCAAGAACTTGAGAAAAATCAAGAACTTGACGTCGAGTACATTCGTTCAAGTGATAATGCAGCAGATTTGTTTACAAAGGCGTTTCCTACGACAACGTTCAAAAAACACGTTCAGAATATTGGAATGCGTCATTTGCGAGATTTATGAAGGGAAACATATCTATATTTTCGAGGGGGAGATTGCGTATGTGTACTCTTTTTCCCTTATCATGATTTTTATTCCGTTGGGTTTTTACATGATAAGGTTTTTAACGAGGCAGTACGTAATATCTCAACAATAATAAATAATCAAGGGGGAGTTGTTGAGAAAGTCAACTATTGCTGCTGAAGAAAATGATTATTTATGAACGTTTACGTTTGTCGGCTTTAGTAAGTCGGCAAACTTTCTCTATAAATATGTATGTTACTTCATTCATATGAAGTAATTTTCTCTTTTTCTTCTTTCTCTCTTCTTTCTCTGTAAAATTTATAAGATTAATAAAATCAGTATAATAATAAAATCTCTATATCTCGATTATTATTTAACAGGTTTAAATTTTTCTTTTGTAGATTTGTTTCTAGAATTTCGGTTTAGTTTGCATGTCATCAAGCCATTTCAGATGCGAGGAGAAAGAGATTCCGTGTGTTACGCCCTCTATAACGAACCTCGATGACGCGCTTCCTCCACGCCTCAGCACCGCTAGAGAAGGAATCCGATGCGACGTCAATCTAACACGTAGGCTATCCCCATAACGAAGGGCCAAGATGAGAAGAGGAAAAAATGAGGTAAGCTTTGGGCTCTTGAATTAAGGGAGTGCTTGATTGCTATGACGAACTTAGACAATTGTGCTTTGTTTTAACTTGGACCAAAAATATTGTCTCTACAGTTATTATCATGTTTTAAGGCGATTATTGTTCACAAAAAAATGTTTTTAATATATTACTAGTCAACGATTGTCAAAAAAGTACTAGTCAACATGTGTTATTACAGAAACTTATAAATATTAATCTTTTATCATTTAAAATTATTCAAAAAAGTAGTAAATAGTTGCAATTTGTTTCCTTAAAATTTTAATTGATATCTTATTTTTCACATTCAATTGATATCTTATAAAACGAGTTTTTTAAAATAAAAAGGTTTAAAAAAATATCGGGCAATTGAAGAAGTGAGAACGCACGTTATGAGCATGATGCTCCAAAGTCCAACCCAAAACAAACGGATCTTATCTTAGAATAAGCATAATGGTGTTTGTATTTTATTCCATTTTAGAATATAAAACATTGTTCCTTGTTACAATAAACTATAGAATAATGTCACGCTCTGGTAATTAAGGTAATCATTATTCTTAAAGAAAACAAACACTACATAGGGAATATAGATAGATCTTAAAGAAAACAAACACTACATAGGGAATAGAGATAGATCTGATCAATTGAAAGTAAGTAACTGGTAGATTAAATTTTTTTTTTTTTGAGAGAGAGAGAGAGAGAATGGCATCATCGGAGGAAAAGGTGGTAGAAGAAAAAGCGTCGTTGATTTCAAGCTTGTTGGATAGAGCAAAAGGTTTTGTTGCGGAGAAGCTGACGAATATTCCGACGCCGGAAGCCACCGTGGACGACGTTGATTTCATAGGCGTTACACGGCAAGGAGTCGATTATCACGCCAAGGTCTCCGTCAAGAATCCTTATTCTCAATCGATCCCTATTTGCCAGATCTCTTACATCCTCAAGAGTGCCACAAGGTTATCTCTTCCTTTTGTTTTTTAGTTTTGAAATTTATGCGCCGTCCGATTGACACCAACCCTTCATCGAACGAATAAATTTTATCTTCTTAAAACCAGAAAAATCCGGTTTGTGCACTTGCCACGACACTAATCATGATATAAACAGTATACCAGATCTAGCCCAATGTTTGTCTCACATATCTTTAATGTCTATATTTTGAGAATCAACAAAAGAAAAATTTGGTAAATTTCTCCGAAAAAGGCAGAAATCTTCTCAGGATTGTATTTTGAGGAGTTAATAGCTTAGCTAACATTATCATATACTATAGTTTATATACATGCAAGGGTAAAGTCAAGTGTATGTTCATCATGTGCTAATTAATAGTAATGTGTATGGCTGCGTAGGACGATAGCGTCGGGCACAATACCGGACACTGGTTCGTTGGTTGGAAACGGTACGACGGTTCTAGACGTACCGGTTAAGGTGGCTTATAGCATAGCGGTTAGTCTGATGAAGGACATGTGTTCGGACTGGGACATTGACTATCAACTTGACATTGGACTAACCTTCGACATTCCTGTTGTTGGTGACATTACCATTCCTGTATCTACTCAAGGTGAGATCAAGCTCCCTTCCCTTCGTGACTTCTTTTAAGTCCGACTATCCTTTTTCTTTATTATAATCTAATTTTCAATAACGTACGATCCTTAAACGACATAGACGATGAGAGGTTCCATTTCTGGATTTCCTTTTTTCTTCTTGGCTTTGTTATTGGGCACTGTTTGATCAGCACGCAGAGGGTTATTAAGGACTTTTATTGGTTATGCATGTGTTCTGTGGTGTGATTTATGATTATAGTTAGTTGCATGCCTATATGTTTTCTCGTTTCCCTAGCAAAACTTCTGACAATTTTTTCGGTAAGAATACCCGGCTATCACGAAGGGATGAAGACTACTTTAAAGGAGATAAGTTCTTAGTTACCCCCAAACAAAGAAAACTTCAGTTCTCAAATCGTCTTTAAATTTAAGACAGTACTAATCTTTTTTTAACGTAACACTACTAGTATAAAAACTTGTGTTTCGATAATGAATGGGGGGTACACTGCATTAGTTTAGGCCTTTCTAAGATTTTCACTTAATAGTTGTAACTCAATCCAAAATTCCTTTCTCCAAAGAATACTCGGACATTGCAAAAGACAAAGTTGTAATGAGCTGCCCAATTGTAATTGGTGCAATGGACAGCCCCACCGATACTTCCCCTCTAACTTTCTCCCACCCATGGCCGTCAAATCAGACTCAATTCAATGCCATCCCCAACTGCAATAACTGTGTTTTCGAAGTGGTTAGGCCAATTACATTAATTGTCTTTTAACTCTTCTTTATTCATTTTCTCTTATAGAATTGATGACACATGAAACACATATTATCATAAATATATAAAGTCAACATTCTCCATCACCTAGTTTGGTTTATATAAATCACATAACCAGAGGTAATTAATCAGACTAAAAAAAACCCACCATGAACGATTCAGATCATGTTCGTCCTGCTCCATCGACCGTAATTCCGGTGAGCGATCAATCCACTTCCAACAAGAAGAACACTCGCCGTCTACGCAGAAACCGAATCAAATGCTTGATCTGCGTCACTGCCACATCTCTGATATTAATCACTATCGTGTTGACTTTAGTCTTCGCGGTGTTCCGAGTCAAAGACCCCATCATAAAAATGAACGGCGTAACAGTCAACGGTCTAGATTCAACTTCCGGGACTCAGATCCAACTGTCGGGAACAAACATCTCAATGGTAGTCGACCTGTCTGTCAAAAATCCAAATACGTCGTCCTTTAAATATTCGAACACCACGACTGACATATATTACAAGAGAACGGTGGTGGGTGAAGCACATGGGCCACCGGGGAAAGCTAGACCGTATCGGACGGCGAGGATGAAGATGACTGTTGATATCATGATGGATCGGTTATTGTCGGATTCGAGTTTGGCTCGAGAAGTAATCGAGTCGGGTCTTGTGAACGTGTGGAGTTATACTAGGGTTAGTGGTAAGGTGAAAATATTGGGGATTGTGAAGAAGCACGTGACGGTTAAGATGAATTGCACGATGGCTGTGAACGTAACCGGCCAGGGGATTCAAGATGTCGCGTGCAGGAAAAAAATTGATATTTGAGTTTTCGGTTTCCGAAGGTATACGTTAGGTTCTATTAACGATTTTCATTTTGTTAATTAACATGTTTTTGTAATCAAACATTTTGGTCATTTGGTTACATGATATCAGCGTGATGATATAGTATGTTTTTTTAGTTACTAACAGTTACTAAAATTGAACCAAAACAATTTTCAACGAAACGAGAGCGCGAAGGAGTGTGAATATGATATATTTTTCTAATTGGACCCATCAAATACGGAATTGACGAATATTGTTAAACAGTCAATGTCACAAGGCTCGAACACATAATAAAATAAGGAAAACCAAAAATACATTTAAAGTATATTTACATATATAAAAGTTTTTTGGGGTTGGGCCACTTAATTAATAAAACCTATACAATAAATGCAAATTTCAGTTTCCAAACAATTTTATTAAATGAATCAGCTGCAATTCCCACCCACCTCTCCTCTCTTTCTCTAACTAATTAATTAAAATAATTTTCAAAACTTAAAAATTAAAATCTCTTATCATTCTCTCCTTCTCTTTCTCTCTCTCCCACATGGACCCATTTTTCTTATTGACCATAAAATGTCAACCGCCTCCTCCTCCTCCGCCGTCTTCCACTTCCACACTCCTCCTCCGCCGTCGCCACCACACGACTCTAACCACTCTTACCTCACAACCCTAGGCTTCGGCTACTCCATAGCCATAGCTCTCGGTTTCCTTGTCCTCCTCTCAACCGTCCTTTTATCTTCCTACATCTGTTGCCGCGACTCTCGCCGCCGCACAACTGCCGTCGAATCTACCGGAGACCGTGGCGGAAGCGTAATCCTTCCCCGCATAATCTTTGTGGCCGAAGAAGAGAACGAAGATCTCGAAGCGGGTGACGTCATCGTGGGACTCGATCAAGCCGTTATCAACTCTTACCCTAAGTTCCATTTCTCCAAGGAAACCTCCGCCGCGTCTTCGGATGGATATAGTGGTGGACGAGATACGACGTGTTCGATCTGCTTATGTGAGTATAAAGAAGCGGAGATGCTGAGGATGATGCCAGAGTGTAAACACTATTTCCATTTATGTTGTCTTGACGCCTGGCTTAAACTCAACGGATCTTGCCCCGTTTGCCGGAACTCGCCGCTTCCAACGCCGACATCTACGCCTCTGTCTACACCTTTGTCGGAAGTTGTTCCGCTCTCGCAGTACGCCGCCGATCGGAGGAGATCAAGAAGATGAGATTTTACTTTGATCCATTCGCCGAATTAGGGTATTATTATTTTTGCTCCGTTTCGTTACACCTTTACTGATTTGTAATTATAAATTCCGTCAAAAGGGGAGTTTGCCATTAATATCATCGAAATGAAATCCAGTTTCAACAAATTGCTTCACATATTTTATCATTTTTGTTGACGTGATTTCCTCCTATTTATATGAGCGGTTTAAAATCAAATACGCAGTCGTGTTTTGTGACATAATTAAAAGGGTTTGAACATCTAACTTCGTTTCTTTTATTTTGACACCGAACAGTGGAACTTGCTTTAGTTAAATATTTCTAGATTTTTGAATGTCGGAAATAGTTGTTTCTAAAGTTGGGAACCAAAATAGTTAAAGATAGTATAGTTTTTTTCTTTTCCCGCAAGTAGTTGACGAAATGTTTAATGGATTAAAAATGAAAACTAGCTTAGTCTTTCCAAATGAAACAAACAATTTTAAGATTTAATTTTCTTTAACTAGTAGTTGCATATATATTTTCTCAACAGTATGCAATATTTATATACACATTTTCCGAATATGTAACTTAAATTTAGCGACATTTTGTTTATGGAATTTTTTTCTTGGATTGTTAAACGTACTTGTTTTGAAGGAGTGTGAATGTGTTAAATGTTTATTGACTTAGTCTAATCCACGAATTCCCTTTTCCTCACCCCCGCACTATCTTGTGGTGTAGTTGTTGAATCTTAGTGGTACATGGCTTTGCAATTAGCTTTGATTTTGATTTCCTAACGAAGATTTAGCGTAGAATAGTCATCGAGATGCGATTACTTCATCTTGTGAGAAAAGATTGTTATACAGCTTCACATAACTTGATTTCAGATACAAACTACGCTTGTGGAAAATTATTGTTATATCAAAGTTATATGATGGTAAAGAAAAAAACTCTAATTGACGCCATCTAAGAGTATAAACTTTTTTTACCTTGAATTAGAAAATTCTCCGATAATATTAATGAATTTTCTGAAGAAACTTTTTCTTAGTCATTCAAGAGATGAACAATTCGTGTTTGGCTAATCGTCGGGAGTAAAATCTGGAGACTGCCCCGACGTCTCTTCCTACAGAGGACTGCAACAAGTGGTTTGCTATTTGAATGTTTCGTGGATCACCTCAAGCGAGTTGAATGACCATAGATGACTTTTATCGGAAGGACCAAGTATCTTTTATTGGTGTATAACTTGATCAAGAAAGAGTTCGTCTCCCATTCATTATTCATGCAAAGCTCGACACTCATCATATGGGCCATGCGATGCCTATCTCTATCTTCAACTTTCCTAGCCGAGGTACCATTCGCAAGAAATTGTTTAGACTTGGTTACCATGGTTAACAACCCACATGATTGGCGAACTTTTGTAACATAACTGTTCGGATTCAAGACTCTGAAATTTCATTTCTGTTCATTTTTTTATAATTTTCCTACCCTTAGATGTTTCAATTTATTTACTAAACAAGTAAAAATACACAATATTGTTAGCGTAACCAAGTAAAAATACACACTATTATGAGTAAAAAATACACAATATTGTCTTGCAAAACAAGTAAAAATACACAATCTTAATTAAATGGATTGTGAAGAAAAAAGAATCACTGGGACCCCGCATGTATGTACTTTAACCAATATCTATACTATATTCGTATCCAGACGAAAGCTGCTGACTGAGAGTGAGAGTTACGTCTTAATCCCGATTTCCCCAAATAAGACGGCTTCGTTTAGACCTGATTTTCTTTTTTCAAAAAGTTTGACGCGGCGGCTTTTAACTAATCGAGAAAGAGAGAAAGCTTCATAAAGCGTTAATTTTGAGCCGTCGATTTTGCGATCCAATATTGGACACGTGTTCTGAATCCTCTGGGTGGTGTCGGTCCTTAATGGAAAGGTACGACGCTTAACGCACCATCACTGCTTCCTCCTATTGGTTGTTGCCTCCACGTTCGAGGCTCTACTTCTCCTTCGACAAAACGTTAACGTCTGTTTTCCTTTTGTTTAACCAAGAACTAACGCCGTTAACGACTTTATTTCCGAACCATAACGTTCGGGTCCCGAGTCTCAGGCTCGTGGCTATGAAGTCTCGTGTATACCTATTATTTCCCTTTGCATTTCCTCCACTCCTCTTCTCTTCGTTCTTCACTTGGATTTTTTGAGTTTCTGTTTTGTTTTCGTAATCGGCGAAACTCAATCGGACATTAATGGCGGAAGAAATTGAGAAATCTGTGCCGGCGGAGGAATCTCTTATAGAGAAAATTGCCGAGAAGATTCACCATCACGACTCGTCGTCATCGTCTGAATCCGAGTACGAGAAACCGGATTCGCCTTCGGCTGTGAAAGCGAAGATCTATCGTCTGTTTGGCAGAGAGAAACCTGTTCACAAGGTTCTCGGTGGTGGAAAGCGTACGGGTTTTACCTTTCTAATCTCTTTTTCGTTGTTCTAGTACATTTTTCTGCTTTGATCGTTTTTTTCTTCTTATGCGTTGATATTCGATCGGATTGGTGACGATATGATGTATAGAAGTAGTTTTAGAAGTAATTTGCGTTTTATTATTCGAGGACAAGTCTGTTTTAGATACATTGTTTCTCCTGCATTTTCTTGAATCGATCGTTGAAGATTTGTTCCCGGTACGAAATGGGAGCATCCAAATGTTATAGGCATAAAAAAGAGGGCAAGTGTTTTTAAGGATAATGTTTTCTGAATAGTGAATATAAGCTTGGTTGATCAGATTAAGACATTTAAGTCTCTTATGTGCATTTTGAAGAAACGGTAGAAATTGTTGCTACAACATTTTGATGTGAAAGCAATTTTATTGGCTTTGTTGTTACTATTATGTTAATGACATCTTACTACTGAGTTGTGATAGTCTCTGTTTGTATGCTTTTTATTTTTTTCGTCTCTCGTGGCGTTGCCTTAATTCTCCTTGTTCAATGACTCTGCGCAGCTGCTGATGTGTTCTTGTGGAGGGATAAAAAACTTTCAGCCGCTGTTCTTGGTGTCGCGACTGGCGTTTGGGTTTTGTTTGAGTTGGTTGAGTATCATTTGCTGAGTCTTTTGTGTCACATGTTGATACTCGCTCTTGGGGGCCTGTTTTTGTGGTCCAATGCTCACACGTTCATCAACAAGTAAGATTCGGAGCATCAATTAATTCCTATAAGTTTGTTCTTTGTATGGCTTTTTCAAAATCTTGTTTCCTTTTGCAGGACTCCACCCCAAATCCCAGAAATCCATGTCCCTGAGGAGGCTTTCCTTTTAATTGCTTCTTCCCTGAGAAACGAACTAAACCAAGCTTTTGTTATCCTGCGAAGCATTGCTCTAGGAAGGGACCTGAAGAAATTTCTGCTGGTATGTTCAATCAATGCCTAGTTAAACAATTTTGAAAATGGAGTTCATATGATATGAGAAATTAGTTTCGGTTCAAGCTTACAGTTGAAACTTGTCTACTCACGGCGTAAACAGAACATATGTTGTATGCAATAATCTGTGAATTAAAGGAGATTCTCGGCTATGTTCCTGAAACTGATGAATTGGTAAAACCCCATTATTTATGTCATCAGGTAGTTGTTGGTCTATGGATAATTTCGGTGGTGGGAAATTGGTGCAATTTCCTGACTCTGGTGTACATCTGCTTCATGGTGTTGCACACAGTGCCAATGATGTATGAGAAACACGAGGACAAGGTTGATCCGTTGGCGGAGAAAGCGATGAAGGAGTTGCAGAAGCAATATCTGGTGTTTGATGAAAAGGTTATTTCTAAGATTCCCTTTGCTTCTCTCAAGGCTAAGTTGGGTTAAAGACACGTCCGCGATTTTCTTTGCTTAAAGGTTATTTTTTATCATGTGAAAGTTTGTGGTTCTTTTCAGAGTTTTTTTGCCGGTAATGGCCCAAATTGTCCTTTTGTAACAGTTTAAATTACAATTTTCCCCTACCCATTTCAAATATGTCTTTTCGGCTATTTATGGAGGATACTTACGATAATCAATCGTGGAATATGTTTTCGTTTTGAAACTCAAACTGAAAAGGAAAAAGCAAGCTTAAACATAATTTATACTGAATTCAAACTTTTACAGATGTTATTGAATATATGGGGAACTCATAAAATTGCCCCAGATGTTATGGTAATTGGGACATGCACCACATGCAAATATTTTGGCATTTACAAAACTGTCATGCATCTCAGTATTTCCAAAGAGAAAAACGGCATCAGATTATTATGATTTCAATTATGTTTCCAAACCAATTGTCTATATAAAGAATTAATGGAATAAACGTGCTCTAGAGAGATAATTACAACACAAAAGCAAGGGATTCAGATTCAAGATTCCTATAAAACGTGTGTATACCCAAAACCAGGGTCAAGTCTCGAGAGCTTGTGAATATTATCCGATGATGTAAGAGGCACACCGAATCAGATTGGTCATATTGTGGTCAATAGGTAGTAGTCCTCTTCATCTTTGATCGCTGCATCTTCTGCTTCTCTTCTCTCTCTCGCTCTTCCGCGTCTTTAAGAAGAAAATCGACCCACATATCTCCAATATACTAAGCCTAAACAAAGTTGACAAGAACATTAATCAAACGGTCATCTTACATTTCATTCCGACCCCTTTTTTGAAGCCATTTGGCACTACAAGCTCTCGTTCAAAATGCTCCTATAACATTTAAGAGATGGGATACATAAATGAATCAAGGCTATACCTAAAAATGGGAAAACTTCAAAGTTCTTGATTAATACCAACCTTAGCTTCCATTTCAGAATAGTACTTGCCAAGAACAGTTTGAAAATTTAGGAGTTCCACATTTTTGGAATCAATTGTTCTCAAGCAACTTGCAAGCCTTTGATTTAAATCTTCGATTATACCCTTTGACTTCCGGATTTCATGGTCGTTGCTCGACCTGATTAGCCATTGCCTTCTTAAAGAGCTTTTTCTAAACCTAGTATCTGTAAGAGGAGAGAGTTGTAGACTAAAGTTGAAGAAGATAAACTTTGTTCATTGTATTTCTCTTTTAATGGCAAATGTTTACATCGGTTGAGCTTATATAGCCAAATGAAAATGAAACACAAAACAACTTTAGGTATTTTGTTTGCCATTTGTCTTTTGTTCACACGTGCTTAAGGCATCAAATTTGTTATGCAATTTGATCCCAATGTATGCACGCCTCTGCTCTGTTTTCTACAATTGTTGTACTGTTTTGGCATTTGTGACAGAGCAAGAGGACGATGACTGTTGTGAGCAAGCAGTGGGCCTTTCTTTAATTTTCTCGATGGACTGATGCTTTGGGTGAGAGAAAGAGGTGGGCTTTGACTGTTCCAAACCAACCATTGACTTGGCTTGAGTGGGCTCTGTTTTAGACCGAGCAAACAAAGCAAAGATTTTGCTCTTGATAAGCCCCCTCAAACTTGGTGTGGGTGGTACATCTACACCGAGGTTGAACCTTAACGAGCAAAAAGGACCTTGTAGAAGTGACTTTGTAAATATATCCGCAAGTTGATTTTGGGCAGAAATGTGCTTAACCATGGAGAGCCGAGAGCCACCTTTTCACGAACATAGTGATAATCGGTGTCAATATGTTTTGTGCGAGCGTGGAGAACCGGGTTTGCCGTGAGGTATACCGAGGACAGATTGTCACAATAAAGCTCAGGAATGACCGGTTGAGAAATGCCAAGATCGTTTAGAATTGAGTTAAGCCAAGTGATTTCAGAAGATGTATCAGAGAGCGCTCGATATTCTGCTTCAGTAGAGCTTCTGGATACTATTGCCTGCTTCTTGGATGACCATGAGATAATGTTTTTCCCAAAAATGTGCAAAATCCACCTGTTGATTTTCGTGTGATTCGACACCCTGTCCAATCGCTATCGCAGTAGGCACGGAGTGTAAAATCAGTTGTCTTGTTGAAAGTTATCCCCATAGGCAATGTCCCTTTGATGTATCGCAATATACGTTTGAGAAGTGCAAAGTCTCACATTGTTGGGGCATGCATCTTCTGACAGACAAAATTCACGGCAAATTGAATGTCTGGTCTTGTCATAGTGAGATATTGAAGCTTTCGTGTTAGGCTTTTGAAGTAAGTTGGGTTTATTAAAGCACAAGCTCAATATATATCATTCAATACCATGTATTTCTAAATCCATGTAATTAGGGTTTTTTAACAAATGATTTTCATATATATATGAATGTATTGAATATTAGAATGTCAATTTTATGGTTGACGAGAGCAACCTCTCTTCTTATTACCAATTTAAAAACAAGATTATTATTGTTTGGTGTTCTTATATAAATCTTTCTTTTTTAATTTTCTTTTTAAATAAAGCTCATATGAGCTATTTTCTATTTCATAAAATTTTCTAAAGATAAAATCATTTTGCTAAAGATCTATTCACATGGTATTAGAGCTTAGGCGATTTATGAGATTTCTAATCTCTCAAGCATCGATGAGTTCATGGTCTGAAAATCAAGATTCTCCATCATTATAATCATGGTAATGTATCTATTGTTTAGTTTTAAGACATAACAAAGAAGAGAAATGTGGTTTGATAGATTAGAAAGATGTAATGGTTGATTGTTTGATGGTTCAACGCAACCTTTTCAAACTCAAGACATTTCTATTGCACTCTAATAGTCTATTTTTTTCTTTCTTTTAGACATTTCATCGAACACTTTGAATGCGCTTAGCAAAACCAGAAATTTGTAGTCATCAACGCAGCCTTATCAAACTCAAGACATTTCTATTGCATTCACATGTCTAAAAGAAAGAAAAAAATAGACTATTACAGTGCAAATTATTGTTGGATAATGGATGAGAAAAAAAATAGTGACTAAGATTTAAGTAGTTATGGGTAGAGTATTTTTCTTCTTCATAAGATGACTTAGGGGAGTTAAGCGGATAAAGGAAATCCAGATTCTTCGTGAGATAAATAAGTTAAAAAAAAACCTTTAACTGAGATTGACTAAGCTCTCCAAATTAAAAAAAACCTTTAAGAAAGCCATGCGATACTATCCAAATATTGGTTTGAATAGATCTCACACTAAAATTTGGTCTTCATGGTGAATAGAATCATCAACTTATATCACAATGATCTTATATTCAATCTTTCTACTCATGTTTATATTCAAGGTATTTTTATTTGCGATTTCAAACTTGTCATCGTTGCATTCATCCGACGCTAAGTTTGCGGAGAGTATTAAATCAAAAGCCTAATATATATCATTCAAGCCCATGTATTTTTAAATCCATGTAATTAGGGTTTTTAGCAAATGATTTTCATATATATATGAATGTATTGAATATTAAAATGTCAATTTTATGGTTACCGAGAACAATCTACCTTTTTCTTACCAATATAAAAACAATATTATTATTGTTTGATATTATTATATAAATTTTTCTCTTTTAATTTTTTTTAAAATAAAGCTCATATGAATTTTTTTCTATTTCATTAAGTTTTCTAAAGATAAAATCATTTTGCTAAAAATCTATTGACACTATCTTGGACCTTTGATATTCATTGGTGTTGCAGAGTTTTTCAATCAATCTACTTTCTTCATCTGTTTTCTCAGTACGTCGCTAATCTCCATGAACGTGTGCGTCCAGTTGGAATAAATGTCTAATCATTAACCAGATTACAAAATTGTAATGTAAAAGTGGTGATGCCCAAGTTAACACATAAATTTTAATTTCTTAAAAATCAAGTAACCAAATGTGGCTTTAGCAAATATTTTCATGAATTCAGTTGGCGGATCAATCGGATCGGGTCCGGTTATCGGTGACGTTACATGAGCTCATTCAGATTTTTATTATTAAGGCCCAATATGTTTAATGGGCCTCACTCATACTTAAATCCTAAATCGAAATTCAGCGGCTGACATTCATTTCTGTAGAAACAATCAACGGCTTGAAAAACTTGCACGAAGATGGCCTCATCAACGTCTTCGTGCTTTGATACGTCGTCATTAACCCTAATTAATGTTGTATATAAGTTGATTTATAGGTCCATCATTTTCTGCATCTCTTCTTCTTCTCCTATCCGTTTCTGCGTTTTTGTTTCGCTTTCTACTTTCTCATTCCTTTTGGGTTTGTTATGATGTGAATTTTTTTCTATACTGAGAGATGCGATGAAGAGTTAATTTCGGAAACTTTGATAGATCGTGTGGGCGAATCTCGTCTCGCGAAATGAAATCCGATTATATTATGGTTCGTATTCACTGAGCATCGAGTACGTCTTCTTTCCGTTTCAATTTTCACTCTTATTTTCGAATTAGCTAGTAAGGGACCTATGGGTGAAACGCTGCAATCAATGCGTATTCAAGCCAAGTTTACCTTCGAATATTCAAATCGGAAATTAGTCCATCGTTCCTGGATCTGTGGTTTCTAATGATTTTGTTTATTGAAAAGCGAAGGTCCCAGCAGTGAAGCGAGTATGCTCATGAAATGAGGCTTCTCTAACAAATTACATTACCTTCGTAGATTGAGTCCCCGAGAATTCGTTTATGCTCTGTGTTTTTTTCAACGTAGATCGTACAGAGTTCTTGGCGTATATGAAATTTCAGTTTTTAAGGTTTTAGAGAAATAGAAGTGAAAAGCAGTGATTGTGTGTATCGGCTGAGTGCGGTATAATGCACTTTGTACGAAAGATTTCCCTGCGATATCAATTAGGGGCAGATGGGCAGTTGTGATTCATTGTCAATTGAATAGCTCAACAATCATCTTCCCCACACTTCTTTGTTGGAGTGAAACTAGTGAAACAAAATTTATGGATTAAATCAACATTATTATCTCACCATCAACAAAAAAAGGATTTCAGCTGAGGATCTAAGATCAATTGCATAAATATTCACTTTAAACCAGTTTTCTAGAGTCCGATGGGCGACAAGCTAAGGTGTCTCTTGGGATGTAACAAGACATATAGCCCAAAGCCCATTTTGCTGGCAGCGATAGCTGCACTCAATTTCCAGGAATCCAACTATATAATATAGGGAGCACTAAGACCTTTTCCTGAAGTTGGCGAATTGAGCAGAGGAGATATTTTATTTTTTATGTGTGTGTTTGTTACATGTTATTGTAATCGACTAGGATGTCAAATGATGTTGTAGAACCCATGGTTTCAAATCTTATTTTTAAATTTAAATAGGAGGGCAAAAATATAATTCAGTATTACAAGTGAACTAGTTTAAAATACATAGTCTAGATGTTGTTAGTGGTTAAAAATTTTGTTTATTTAGACTGCTAAATTTGAAGGTGTGGTTAGTGAAACGAATCCTAATAGTTACGTTATCATTTTTTACTGCTTTATTCTCTCTGTGCTGTTGTCGTTGCGTTGACGTCGCTTTTGAGGACAATAAAGAAACTGATAGACTATTGACAGACTGACAAAAGAATATGTGAGACAGTAAGACAACCTTATTAGATTTCCATCAATGGAGTTTTTTTTTTCTGATCACCATTTTTTCCATTAATGGAGTTAATGTAACGTTCGAAAAGGTTTAAAACCAATCGATTTTCACACGCTTAACCATGTAAATCGGACCTAAAAACACATGACTCAATTTGACGATTTTAAAACCGTAAACAAACCAAACCAGACTATAAGGGAAGATAAGAGGTCGACGAAAACGATTGGATTCTGAATCTGTTATTGCGGAATCCAGTGAAAGGTTTCTTGCCTTTCTCAGATTGGGTTCTGTTAATTTCAGGATTTTAGCATTTGGTTTAAGTCATCTCCTCTTTTTCTTCTGCTTCAACGATGGCGGAGCTGACGAAGAAGAGATACATTACAAGCGAGGATTTGACAAAACATAACCAACCTGGAGATTTATGGATCTCGATTCAAGGGAAAGTCTACGACGTCTCCGATTGGGTTAAATCTCATCCCGGAGGCGAAGCATCGATCTTTAATCTAGCCGGTCAAGATGTCACCGACGCGTTCATCGCTTACCATCCCAGAACCGCATGGCACCACCTGGAAAAGCTCCACAACGGTTATCACGTGAGAGACTACCACGTCTCCGACGTGTCGCGTGACTACCGACGTTTAGCCGCCGAGTTCTCGAGGCGCGGCCTCTTCGACAAAAAAGGTCACGTGACTCTCTACACCCTCACGTGCGTCGCCGTAATGTTAGCGGCGGTTTTCTACGGCGTTTTGGCGTGCACCAGCGTCTGGGCCCACCTCATCTCCGCTGTTTTTCTCGGCCTCCTCTGGATACAGAGCGCTTACGTCGGCCACGATTCTGGCCATTACAACGTGACGTCGACGAAACCGTGTAACAAACTCGTCCAGCTTCTCTCCGGCAACTGTCTAACGGGGATCTCAATCGCGTGGTGGAAATGGACGCACAACGCACATCACATCGCTTGTAACAGCCTTGATAACGATCCAGATCTACAACACATACCAATCTTCGCCGTCTCCACCAAATTCTTCAATTCGATGACGTCACGTTTCTACGGCCGGAAACTAACCTTTGATCCTCTCGCTCGGTTCTTAATCAGCTATCAACACTGGACGTTTTACCCCGTAATGTGCGTCGGGAGAGTCAATCTCTTCATCCAAACATTCCTATTGCTATTCTCGAAACGTCACGTCCCCGATCGAGCCTTAAACATCGCCGGAATTCTCGTCTTCTGGACATGGTTCCCTCTTTTAGTTTCATTCCTTCCAAATTGGCAAGAGAGAATCATCTTCGTGTTCACAAGCTTCGCCGTCACGGCGATTCAACACGTCCAATTCTGCTTAAACCATTTCGCCGCTGACGTTTACACCGGTCCGCCAAACGGAAACGATTGGTTCGAGAAGCAAACTGCCGGTACGCTTGATATATCGTGCAGATCGTACATGGATTGGTTCTTCGGTGGTTTGCAGTTTCAGTTAGAGCACCATCTGTTCCCTCGTTTACCGCGTTGCCATCTCCGGCAAGTATCTCCGGTGGTTCAAGAGCTTTGTAAGAAGCATAATCTTCCGTATAGGAGTCTTTCGTGGTGGGAGGCGAATGTGTGGACAATTAGGACTCTAAGGAATGCAGCGATTCAAGCTAGAGACGCCACTAATCCAGTGTTGAAGAATTTGCTCTGGGAAGCTGTGAATACTCATGGCTAAAAGCCTAAAGAAGATTACAGTTCGGTTTGGTTGTGTTTAATTTCGTTTGAAGAGTCATTTTTTTTTAATGGAAGGGCGTGTTAATTTCAACTTTCAGATGTAACTCTTCACATGATCACATATATATGTTTTTATTTTTTATTTTGTGCTCAGTTATGTACTTTTTCCGTGTGTTAAATTTCTGGAAATCTGTTAATCTTAGTAAAAAAGCATGTAAAACGAAAAAAAAACACAGAACAATGAAATCGCTATGCAAAAGTTGTATAATTTAATTAACAAAGGTAAGATACATAACACAAAAGGTCATGTTTTTTTGTCAACCCAAAAGGTCATGTGTTGTAGTGATGTTTTAATCTCACAACAACTATGTGTTTTTCTTATCTAGTCAACAATTTATAATCAGTGCAATTCCACCAATAATGGGCTTACTTAGCCGACTGAAGCCCTAACTATTAATGGACCGTCATATGATTTTCAGTTTTGTCCTAATTTTCAGAAATTTCGACGGTCTTTATCGTTGAAGATGACAAGTCCTATAATCGTCATCCATGAAGAAAGAAAATTTATCCGCAGGGAATTTTCCTGACCTATCTTCGCGTCGCGCCTTATTGTCTTATTCTTAATCCACGAAACAGCATATTCCACTGCAATTCCCTTTCTTAATCCTTTTTTGTCTCAGAGAAAAGATGATTACTGAAAATATGTTTGCCGTAGTTTGAATCTTCAATTCTCTTCCCGCTTCGCATTTTCCCGATGGCATTCCTTGTCCGTTCGCCGGAGATACCCACCGTATCGGCTAAAATTTTTTCCGGTTTGAATTCGAATTTAAGTCATGCGTTTATGAGGAGGAAGGTTACGGTTTCCGCGGCTGACGCGAGAGATTTATATGGTGTAAAGAATCAGAAATCGAAATTGTACGGGAAATTCTCGGGTCCGGTGAAAGAAGACTGCGAAATTAGCAGAAAGGAAGAAGAAGTTAAGCAGAATTACTACGTGAATTTGGGTGATGCTATTCGTTGTCTCAGAGAAGAGTTTCCTTCCTTGTTCTACAAAGAGCCCAACTTTGACATTTACAGGTTTGGGGACAACAATTGAGAATGTTTTTCTTGATTAGCTTTCCCAAAGAATCATTTTCCTGCTTCTGTGTCATGCTTATGTGCCAAATTTTCTTGAATAGCTTCTTTCGAATAGTCTTCTGCGTCATGGTCGTGCTTATATCCTACTTGGTCTCCTCTTAACTACCTTCTCAGAGAATATTCTGGGAGACATTCTTCTACTTGATATGTTCTTAGTAACTTCTTCTTGTCTAATCTTCACAGGGATGATATTGTGTTCAGAGACCCTTTGAACACCTTCATGGGAATAGATAACTACAAATTAATATTCTGGGCGTTACGTTTTCATGGAAAGATCTTCTTCAGAGCACTCTGCGTCGATGTTGTTAGTGTTTGGCAACCCACAGAGAACACTCTGATGATTCGATGGACTGTTCATGGAATTCCTCGTGGTCCGTGGGAGACTCGTGGTCGATTTGATGGCACTTGTGAGTATAAATTTGATAAGAATGGGAAGATTTATGAACATAAAGTGGATAACATCGCCATTAATTCGCCTCCAAAGTTCCATATGCTCACTGTTCAAGAGCTTGTTGAAGCCATTAGCTGCACTTCGACACCGAAGCCAACATATTTTGAATTCGGAGATTCATCGTTATCGTTGGAAACATTTTAGTGTTGTGTACTGTGCATAGTCTTTCGTGTGTTATAGATAGAGCTAAAATGTGGTGGGACTAAAGTTTGGTGTGCAATATAGATGAAGAAGAATGAAATAAACCCCAATAAAATGATACATACATTTTGGAGAAGAATTTTTAAGTTGGAACGTGGAAGTCAGGGACTATAATTGGTAATAACAGATTAGCATAATGTATCACTTATATATTCGTTAGTACAAATCACAAGCTACATGTCAAATATTTTGGCCAAATGTAAATTCACCTGAATTATTGAAAATTAAAAAGTTGATCGCAGAAATGATTTGAAAGAGTAATTTTCGGGCCAATGATTTTTGTCCAGCAAACCATGATGGAGCCATGGGACTTAGCACGTGCAAATCGGCCGTTTTGACAGCTAAGTCACACGTGTGGATCTCAAGATGGGAAGCTGGCTAATGCCGATGTGTCCGCCAGCGTTTCTTTACTTTATGTGCAACTTGCCAGATTCAGTAAAACCCAGTCTCGTTGACTGGTCTTTTTGGAAGGTTATTTCCGTCATTTACCATTCATAGACCCACCTCCGCTTTAAGTTGTGGTTAATTAAATGCTTGCTTAGAATCTCACCACAAATATTTAACTATTCAATGTGTTTTCAACTACCACAATAAAAGCATATACAAGACATGTGAACCTTTTTTTACATATATCTAGTTTTTTTTTAATTAATCATATGTATTAGTGTTAGCTGGGAACCAAACTGAAAACCTGATAAAAAAATCTTATTTGTTGAGGTCAAAATGAAATTAGAAATTTTATTTATGTTATTAACAATTCAGGGTAGTAGTCTGAATATTTTATATAAAATTAATACAAATAACATAGTGCGTCTTTCCCAAAGTCGTTTTCTAGATTCGTTTTTACTCTGAAAGGAAAATGCCATTTGAGTCCTTGGAATCGCTTCTACTTCACTCACCGTCACATTCTTCTTCTCTCTCTTTCTCTCTCAAGTTAGCTTAGCAGTCTCACCAGAAAGCTAACCTTACATCACAAATCGAACAAACATTGACACAGTGATCGGAATACGTAGTCGTGGTTTATATACAAATTATTCGGTCTGATCTCTTAATTCGACGGTTTTATGATCCTTTCTACTTATATATCACCGGACGGAAGAGACGAAGAAAAGGCTAAAATGGAAACGGAGAATTCGGGAGGGGATAATCCAGCAATGACATTCGACGAGGTTTCCATGGAACGCAGCAAGAGCTTCGTTAAGGCATTACAGGTTCCTTTTTTATCTCTCTCTTACTCCTCGTTTGATAGGAGTTGATGACAATTGAATCCTCTGGATTTTTTCCCGTTTAGTTATATTGTAGAGAAATTTAACAGCGATAATCACAATAACATGGTTTCGTTGAGCCAGATCCATGATCTCGTTGTAGGCTACAAGCGTTGGGGTCCATGGTTAAAACTTGAAGTGCTTTGGGCTGTAAATTTTGTTGGATAAACTGTGTATTTTACAGAGGGGACCCAGATGATGATTGTCGGTTAGTTTTATCGTAGTTCTTCAAGATTACATATGGGTCAATAGTAGCTCTTGGGATTAAGACATCGGTTGACTTATATGTTTTGGAATTTGTTTTGACTTTTGATCTACCTTTGGATGTTAGCTTGTGATGCAGAGTTATACCTTGAGACGTCTGAAGAGTCTAGTGATTTGTTGGATCGTTTTGGCTTACACTGTGATGTAATTCACTCTTTACTTTTATGTGACAGGAGCTTAAGAACTTGAGGCCTCAGCTGTACTCGGCTGCTGACTACTGTGAAAAGTCTTATTTACATAGCGAACAAAAGCAAATGTAAAATCTCATTTGACGTACTAATATCTTTAGATTCCGTAGCTTTTAATGATGATGGTTGATATATTTTTCTATTTTCATCATTTTTCTGTTAGGGTATTGGACAATTTGAAAGACTACACTGTAAAGGCACTGGTTAATGCTGTTGATCACCTGGGAACTGTAGCTTCCAAGCTTACTGATCTCTTTGGTCAGCAAGATTCAGACATATCAACTATGGAGTTGAGAGCTTCTTGTGTTAGCCAGGTAACAAAACTGTCACGCGCTTCTCCATTGATCTAATCTTTTGTAGACATTTTTCCTTAATGATTGTGAATCTTCCTATTGTCAGCAACTGCTTACATGCCGTACATATATAGACAAAGAAGGTCTTAGACAGCAACAGCTATTAGCAGTTATCCCAATGCATCACAAGCATTACATTCTACCTAGTAAGAGGTTTTCCTGGCCGTTTTTCAGATTCTGTTAGTTACTATCGAAATCTGAATCCTTGTTTTTTGGCTGTTGTTAGATTCTGTTAATAAGCGCGTACACTTTAGTCCTCTCAGAAGAACTGACACAAGACAGACTCATTATCAAGCGATATCCCGTCTTCAACCTTCAGGTGCAGTGTCTTAATCTTTGAGTTTAATTTACTAATTGTAGTGAAAAATTGAGCCGTTAAGTAATGTTTGGTTTGACTCATTTAGATGCCCCTGCATCGAAATCACTCTCCTGGCATTTAGGCTCAGAGACAAAGTCGACCCTAAAAGGAACAACCATTGTTGCACCAAGGTGAGCACACAAAAAGCTTTAGTACTCTTCCACACGGTATTGATAACTAAGCAACTAGCACATGTTTATTATGCAGCTCCAACGATTCAAAAGTTTTCACAGAGACATCTGGAATGTTCCATCTTTTAGGTACGAGACACAAGGAGTTGAAGATTAATCAAACATAGCATTGCTTCTAATACAAAAAACAATGAAGAAAATTGAATAACTAGATTGAAACTCATGCAGGTGATGAAGAAAACATAATAAACAAGAAGCCTTCGGCAGTTACTCAGATCTCAAGTGTTCCTGCAACATCCACCATCACCAGGCAGCCATACGGTGTTGCCCATAAGGTAAAATGTCAGAGAATACATGAAATAAATATTGTACAATTTGGATAACTAATATGCGATTAGATTAGTGAACTGTGTGTTAAATGATATAAACTCATGGTTTTGATGGGACAAGTTAATTGTTCCTCAGGATGTGGAAGTTCCTAAACTTATGACGGCACACAAGTCAGTTGAGAAACCACGAGGAGGGATCACTCAAGCCCCTGTACGGACCAAAAGTGTCCTGTCTGCGTTCTTCGTCAAACAGAAAACTCCAAAGCTTAAAGCTGGTTACGTCTCTTAAACACACCAACTCTCTCTACTGAACGAAAAATTTCAATATCATCCCACGTTTATTTTGTTTTAACAACACGTTATCTTTTCATGTAATTATCTTCATTCCCAACATCAAAGTCAAACCAGACGTGATTAACAAAAAACTGTAATAGATTAAGGATAAGACTTTGGTTCCCGTAGTGCGGAATTATAATATTTTAAAATATAAATTCATCAGATAAAGTAATATATTTTACGGTGAAATTACATAATATAGTATATTGGTTCTCCCTGACTAATCCTCCTTTGAAGATAATTTTAACGGTCACCGAATAAGTGTCTGTTGTTATACACTTTATTATCCAATTAATCCATTTTTATGCAAAGCCAAACCTTGTCATGATGTTCTTGATGAAACTCCATTCAACTTTATCAAAAGCGTTGATGTTATCAAACTTCATAGCCATAAGAAAATGAACAATTTGTTATGGTGTGCATTGAATGTAATAAGTTATTAGAATGTTCTCAGTAATGAACTTCTCTAGAATAAAATGCAGCCAAGGCTTAAGATGATATGCTAACACTTTAGACTATGGTGCACATACTTAATGGCCTATAGTCTTTAATCAACATTTTCCATATTGTTATTTTATTTTCTTGCAACAATCTCAAATTGTTGGTAGTTTGAAAAAGCAGCTCGCCGGATACTCACCAAGTGAATATACTCTGAATACTTAAGTGGTAGTTTACGGAAAGTAAGTTAATAATACTATGAGTGAAGTTCATCATCAACGCCCATGACATGATTATGAGTTATGAGGAGGTGGGACTATAATAACAGAGTAAAATTCATGTTTAGTTTTATTACAATTTTAATTTCTTTTCCTTTTTTTTGTTTTTGGGAGAAAGGCAATGAGTTTGTGGTTCGTGCGAAGATAGTCATCCTTTTCATGCCAGATTGAATTCTTCAATTTTTTTTTATGTTCTCATCGTCACATTTCTTTGTCTACTAGCCGCCAAATATTCATTTCTCCCTTGTGGTCCCGTTTCACGTCCCAACGCCCTTTTGCACTCATCTCAATCATCTCTTATAGGCCTGGGTTTTCGGTTTATTCGGGTTAAACGGGTCGGTTTATACGGTTTTCGGTTTTTTCGGTTTGGGAAAAAGTCATCCGAAAAAAAACATATAAGAAATCGGTTCGGTTCGGGTTTTTTGTCGGTTTAATCGGTTCGGTTTTTAGTATATAAAACTATTCCGAATTAAACCGAAATATAATTAAGTTTTGGTTTAATCGGTTTTTCGTTTGGTATTTTGAGTTTTCCGATTCAATTTAAAGGTTTAATTCGGTTTAATTCGGTTTAATTCGGTTTAATTCGATTTTATTCGGTTTATTCGATTTATTCGGTTTATTCGGTTTATTCGGTTTAAAGACCAACCCGGCAGAAGATCCTGGAAACACAAAGAAAACACAATTATGTGGTGGTTGTGTGCATATCAATGTGTTCTTAATCGTATTTCTTGGATACAAACAAATCAGTGCAGGCAGTCAGCTCCAAAAGAAAAACCAACGTTGAAATGAAAACAGACCTTGATGGTTTCGTAGTGGTTCCACCCGACTTCAGAAGAAAGACGTCCCAACAGACAGTACTTGTGGCCAGCCTGCAGCCTCAAGACCCTGACAAGGAGGAAGAAGAACGTTACTACAAATAAATAGAAATTAAAGAAACCTGAAAAATATTGAGAATGAAAAAGGACAAACTTGAGAGCATCAGGAATGACCATCCTCTTGATCTTATCATATGGAGAAGTGGAGAACGAACAAGAAGAAGACGAAGAACGAACAAGAAGAAGACGAAGAACGAACAAGAAGAAGAAGAAGAACAACAAGAAGAAGAACAAAAAGAAGAACAACAACAAGAAAAAGAAAAACAACAAGTGAAAATTTTTCTGAAAATTCTCCAGATCGGCCAGCCGCAAATAGAGAAGAGAAACTCGAAATGTTTCTGAAAAAATTAGGGTTGTACTTTATATAGGGTAGCCGATTTTCGGTTTAAGAAAACCGATCGGTTTAGTGTTCCCGAACCGAACCAAAATATAAACCGAATAAAATTAATTATTTAGCCGATCGGTTTAGTGGTTATAATTATATTAAAACCGAAACCGAAAAATTTCGGTTCGGCCGGTTCGGTTTTTTCGGTTTTCACCGAAAACCCAGCCCTAATCTCTTATGTTCTCTCTTATGTGCTTTCTCAATGCAACAACAAATTAACGTGTTCAAAATAAAGAGTAAGTAATAATCTAATATAATCTCTCACCTAATCTACGGTTAAAACATAAATGTAAATGGTGTCAGTCTTGGTCATAATAGCCTTGTATATATAAGACTAGCATTGAAGTTTGCTAGGACCAGGAATCTTGAAGCATGTTTACTTGCGATACGAATGATTTCTGTTTTAATCTTCTTCTTTTTTTGAAGGCCCGTTTAGCCTCATAATGACTCTATTAGCCTACTCTCAATCCCCAAATCTACTAGCACATAAACCTAGTTTAAGGGCTTATATCATCAACCCACGCCACCTCATTTTCATATCTGTCCAAAGTTGTGTGTTTTCCATATTTTTTCATAAATATCTGCGTTTCTCCACCGTTTCAAACCCGCTTTTGTAATTATTCACATATCTAAAAAATGTTTTGAATACTTAATAGTCTGAAACACCAAAAAATACAATATTACAATAAAGTATGTTCTAACCGTTACATTTTGTAAAAAAAAATACAATATATATATATATGAACTTACAGTTATTATCATGACCAAAAAAAGAAAATGAAAAATGAAAAATCATAATTATCAGTTATCACAATAGCTACGATAATTGCGCCCACCAGGTGTTTTACGGACTACTTTAATGTAGCTTTGTGTTTCAACTTCTGTGTAACTATTCGAATCCAATATAATAGTTCGAGAATATTTTCTTGGAGGAAAAAACTTAATTTATATGGCGAAAAGGTGAAAAAGATTTCACAGTTTATATTCACACGCATCCGCTGCCTCTAACTCTTACAGTATCTGAGAGATTCATTTCCCCTTGTAGTAACTAAAAATCTATGGCTCTGTTGGAAAAGAAGAAAAAGTCAGAGTTAAGTCGTCAACTTTGTCGGGAGAGGGTAATAGGCTTTTGATAGTAAAATAAGTAATTCCTATGAATTTAATTATTAGATCAAACCTCATCGTTTCTGGATTTTTGTGTAAATGATAAAGATCCGACATTTTAAGGATAAGCCAAGCTGGTGAGAGAATATTTTTAAGGTTAAAGAAGATAGAAAGTTTTTAAGCCAGTTAAACGAAACAGAACTGTAGGCTCTAACAAGAGACAAGACAACAAAGTGATTCTAATTTCTAATAGCCTCAGAATTCGACATTCCTCATTTGCAGAAGAAAAGAAGAAGACAATCCTCTATTTACACTTCTCTGAGACCTTTATCATTAAAAAACCACTTCTGCGAGCCAGTCAAAGGATTTTGAGAGAAACAGAAAAGGGGAAACAGAGCGAGTAAGAAAGATGGAGAGAGAATGTGGAGAAGGAGAGATGGAGAAAAAGCTGAGACGATGTTTCTTGGTGGATAATTACTGCAAAAGAGCTGGTCCTTCTACTCCTCCACCCACGTGGCGACTCAAGCTCTCACCGCCGCGACTCGGGGATTCCTCCGCCGTTGTCGAGACGAAGGAGTTTTTGGTGAATTCGGAGGTCTCCGTTCGGAAATTGTGCGCCGATTTGTGGGAAACTGAACAATTCCAGCCGCCGATTGGGCTGCGACGATGTCGACGACGTCATTCCGATGTTGAATCACTCTGCGGTAGTCCTCTTCACGATCATCAGGTGAACAATTTTAGCATTTTGGTTTCCGTTAAATGTTTTTTGCGCGGGTTTATGTAGGGTTTTAGTCTTCTTAGTGGTTTGGGTCGTAAAGTTGTGACCTTTATGGCGATGCTAGAGGAAATTCCACAGGAAACTTCTCATTATTCCACAAATTCCACTTTCTCGTTTACGTAGAGTTGTGATCTTTATGATAACTGTAGAGGGAATTCTACCGCAAACTTCTCATCTTTGCACAAATCCCACTGGACAAATCTCACGTTCCTAAAACTAATGTGCTTTGTGATGAGTGTAAAGGAAATTCTACAAGAAAAAACTCATCTATGCACGAACTCCACCGGACAAACATTGTGTTCGTAAAGTTGTGATCTTTGAGATGGGTCTACTAAACTAGAGCCTCTGTTTTGTGTGTTTTAGAAATTGAACTTTTTTGTGGAAGAATAAATCATTTGTATAAAATTGAGTTCTGATTTGCAGCCACCAAGTAGAGGTAGTTTGAGGAGAAATATCGCAGCAACGCTTGAGTCTACTGACGATCTTAGACCAGTCCAGAGAAATGGTCACTCGTTGCAACCAGTCCAGAGAAATGGTCACTCGTTGCAACCAATCACTCCTTCAAGTTGCAGCAATAATTCACGAGAGGTGAAAAAAAAAGTCTTGTGTTTATTCACTCAAACATTTTTAGGAATCTTGAATTTAAGCTGATTTTGGTGTTTGTTTGGTTAATGTATTGGTAGGTTGTGGTGCGTAAGCCAGTGTTTAGTCAGGCTGGTTCTTTGATGTCTAAGTGTAGTAGCTATGGTTTGGGTTCCTCTACAAAGCTTCTCAAGGTGCTAAATCGGATATGGAGTCTCGAAGAACAGAATACTGCTAATATGTCTTTGGTTAAAGCTCTAAAGATAGAGTTGGACGAATGTAGAGCTGAGATCAAGGAGGTGCAGCATCGGGAGAACCAGAGTGATAGGCGAATACGGAAGAAAAGAGAGGAAGAAGAAGAAAAGCTAAGGGATGTATTTCGATCAATAAAGAAAGCGTTAGATGATGAGAGGGATGTGAGAAAGAAGTCAGAGAGTATCCACCGGAAGCTAACACGAGAGCTTTGTGAAGCAAAGCATTGTTTGAAAAAAGCTTTGAAAGATCTTGAAAAAGAGAGAAGGGAACGCGTTATTGTGGAAAATCTCTGCGATGAGTTTGCTAAAGCAGTAAAAGATTATGAAGATAAGGTGAGACGGATTGGGAATAAGTCTCCCGTGAGTGATAAAGTAATCGTTCAGATTGCAGAAGTGTGGAATGATCGGAGGTTACAAATGAAGCTAGAGGATACTGATAAAGAGGATTTAATATCAGGCAAATTAGGTTTCGACATTGAAATGTTTCTACGAGCTAAGGAGAGGAGAAGATTACATTCAGTTAAAAGTGACTTGGGGGCAAAACCAGATGATTTAGCTTCTATGCATCAAAGGGCTTGCTTGAAGGAACTTGAAGAAGGACTCGAAAAGCGAACAAGAAGAGATAACAAATTGCAGCTTAAGAGGTCAGATCAAGTTCTTCATCTACCTATGTCTTCGGAAGGAGACAAGATTCATCCAGAGACTAGTCCAAGGAATGTTGATGATCATGAATGTCTAGAAAAGGCTACAACTTTCTCGAAGAGTCTAACGAGGAATGTGAATGTGGATGTGATGGTGAGAGAGGAAACTCGTAGTCTGAAGGATAAGCTGATGGAAGCTCGTGCAGAGAGTCGACGTTTAAGTTCCTTAAAACCAGAGTCCAATCGGAGTCATACGGTTCAAGCTTGAGCTATTTGATAGAAATATTGTCTTATATTGGAAGTAATTCTCTGGTTTGTGCATGCTTGTTAAATTTAGTTTTAAATGATTTATTAAATATAGGGGTTTTGTCATTTTTAATCGGATATTTAAAACACATAATGTTTAACTACATATATCTTCCATTTTGCGATGTTTTATATAAAAAAAAATGAGACTTTGGAGAATACGCTATTACGTTTTAAGGATTCGTTATTGGTAAATAGACAAGTCAAAGATGTGTCGGTTATTGCGTTTGACCAAACTCCATCACCCTTGTGTAGGTCTTTTAATAAAATTTATGTTCATAAAAATGATTTTGAAAGTTTTCAATATCTAAAATAATAAAATATTTAGTAGGAGTATCAATTACGTTGACGGTAATTAATATTTTGTAACAAGTGACTTTTGGAATTTTATTACATTTTTTTAATATTTGAACATTTTCATTTGAGGTTATAAAAGGAGTTTTTGTAACAGTTTGTATCGGAGTTAGAGAATGACACTGTCTATGTAACAAATAAAAAGTGTCATTTCTTTACGTAACAAATAAAAAGTGTTATTTTGACACTTTTGGTGAAACGGAGGGAGTATGTTTTGTACATTTTTAACGTTCCATTATATATCCATAGTCACCATGCAAAAAGATTGTAAATAATAACGGAAATTATAACTAAGGTTCCATATTCTCTCTCTCCCCTTTTCCGTATATTAAAAGAGAATCTATCCAACAAGATTTTTTCAGTCTCTAATTAATGACAATATTTACTGCCAACTTTTTCTTATATGGTTTTCCATTTTTATATCAATAATCGTCCCTACAAATTGACTAGGGTTTTTGCTATTTCATCTATATAAATCACTTTAGATAATCTTCTTCATCAAACACTTTTAGCTTTCATCAATCCATCAAAACAATCTTACATCTCCTTCCATTTTTTTGCTTTCGTTTTGTAGTGAAAGATTTCAAACTCTCTTTGCACATTAGTTTTTTTTAAAGTGTAACCAAAGGAGCTGCCTTCGTCCAAAACGAGGAGGACAAGATTTAAGGAAATAAGAAATATAATTGTTCATGGATTCCCTGTAGTAAGTGCGCAGGCTAAGAGCACGAAGAGCCTTCACTTTTAAGGGATTTGCATGGCCTCTTAGATCTTCTCTTTTCTTCTATATATCCTTCTCTTCTCTTCGTTTGGATTGAAGGGAGCTCCTTTTCTTTCTCTCTTGTCTCTACCTTTTGTATATATATATGACACAGTATATGTGTTCAAAAAAATTCAATTACGCGTAACAATTTTTGAGTTTTGACGTTCTAGTTTTTAAACATGTTTCACAACTACAGATCATGGCAGATTTTTAGCAGTTTTATGTTTCTTGAACTATATATAGTCAATGTTGGATTCAAGTGACCTGGTTTTCTATAATAATTCCTTGTTTCAATGTGATGTGTGCATTTCGTAGGTGCCAGTGGTTGATGCTCGCAATCGAAGCATCATTAATGTTATTTGATGTGAGAAGATGTCATGGGTCAGTTTCAAAATATCATATAAATGCTGTTTATTATACCGATGGGATCTCGGTCAAATTAATTAAAACTAACAATTCCATGTATTTATGTATATTGTTTTATTTTCATTTACTCCACGTATTAATTGTTCCATTGAATCCTGTGGTTGTTAATATTCCGTGTTTCTATTATGCAACAGAGTATAACATTTGTACTTGTGTTTCGATAACCTTTGTACGTCAATTTAAAATTCATAATGTTTGGTGAATAAGTAAAGAATTTCTGGTTTAGTTTCTTCTATGTAAAACTACGTTTGATTTGGTTAGATAAGTCGCAAGTGTTGTCTGGTTATGAATCCATATTTAAAGTGCCCCTTTTGTCCACCGGCAACTACTTATTCCATTTATTATTCTTTGCCAAAGAAAACTATTAAGTCAAAGTAAAAAACTATCGTAACACAGTAACACTACTTGTGATTTTTAACTCTAAAATCAACATTTTTGCCTTGCAGAATATTAATCAATTAGAGAGATTTTCGGGCCTTATTTGGTGGGAAAGTAAACTTGGGCCTAGCTTCCGAGATTAGGCCTTAAGCATTTGGGCTAGGCTTATGAGGGTCACTTTCTAATATACTCGGAAACAATGTCGTGAAGCTAAAGTTAATTGCAGAAGTGGTTGTGAACACTTTCTAGTCAAAACAATGCAGCTACTGTGGTACGTTCATAAGGGTATTTTCGAGAAAGCAAGGTAGACGATTCAAGTCCTCGTCACACGCGGGCCCCACCCAAATGCGTAAGAAAGACTATCCGCTTACACACAGACACGTCATTTTGTCGGGAACACGTTCGGACCGTTCGATCTAAATCTCCTTTTCTGACTTGGGCTCCACGTAGTAACAATAATCCTTTTTTCCACTACAATATTGATTGCCACGTCACACGATTCGAGTTGTTATAAAACCGTCGATTTTTCAGAACTAGATCAACGGCTTAGAAGATCCAAATCTGACGTGGTCTTTACCTTCGCTTACGTTGTCAGAAACCTCGATAGAATTATAGTATTATGCTCTGGTCTCTCTGTACCGTAGACAAAGATATATACTTATAGAAAAGGCCAGACAATATTTTCCACTAATCCAATCAATAGTAGACACTTAGGTTCATCCATGTGAGTCGCATTCTTCGTAATGTGGGGACCACAGATAGAAGCTCTTTTACGCCAACGCAAAAGCCTCGTTGGCCCCTTTTTAACCTTTAGATGCGAATTCTCAACTGGCGTGGCTTGTTTTGATCCGTTCGATCATTTGTTTATCCCAGCCGTTAGATTCGAAAAAAAGTTGTCGGAATTGTGGGTCCTGGTTTCTCTTTTATTTTAATGCTAAAAAAATAAATAGATGGGTTTACCTCTCTTCCATGATGGCATAAACGTGGCCAATACACGTGGGTCGTGTCGTGGCAGATTTGGAAGATTTGAATTGGTGGTAAAGATGGACGGTCAAGATATTGAGTTTGGTGGACAGTAGTGCTCTCCGCGTCGAAAATACAAAGTCAAAGGTCTTATCTTGGTGGGCATTTACCATAACGTTCCTTCTCTCATCAATTTCCAAGTATCTTTAATTTATGGATGTACTCGAATCAAAAATCAACTCTGAGCATATTCAACCGATTCTTTTTTATTCAAAATTTCACTATAAAGTTAAATTTTCTCTAATTTTATTCTCCATCGAAAACTAAAAAGAAATATTTAAAATTATTTTATATTTGGAGTAGTTAATTGTATTTTTAGAAAAATAATTATAAAAATACTTCGAACTTGTTTTTACTCTACTTTAAATTAAAAAGTAGAAGAATTAAATTGAAAATGATCTTAAGTATCATTTATTATAAACATAAAAGTATTGTTTTTATATATTAAATATTTCGAACTTGTTTTTTATACACATGGTGTAATTAAAATTGCTATTTATGTGATGTTGGGGCAGTGGGCTTATTAGTTGGAATTTAAAAAACTTTAGTAGTAAACATCATTTTTAAAATAAAATATGGAATTTGTTCATGCAGTATTTTATTTTTTAAAGAACACTCGTTGGAGAAAAATTCAACCAAAAAAAAAAACAAATTTGGTGTTTTCTTACCTATTAAAACAAGTTATTAATATAATTTATGAAAGTTTTATGTTGCACATGAGAGCACTGATTTGATGACGGATTTGAAGTGATTATACACTATGGTAAATATCGAATTTTAAATCCTTTAAAACGGGGATAAATGGACGGACCACGTAAGCCACATGATGGATGCGTAAAGCGACTGATAATCAAACACGTGTACGGTAAAGATGATACGAGAGGGAAACACAAATGGCTAGCACGAAACTCAATGAGCCAACTCATCAAACACCATCGAAGTTTACGCTGTAACATATCGCATGACACATGTCTGATGACGTGGTCATCGTCTTGGCGCTCCGTTTTTTTTCTCTCTCTCCCTCCGCTCCCTCCCTCAAAAAAAAACTGAAACCTTTTTTGCTCTGGTTTTTTAGAGAGAGAGAGAGATATTGAAATGCGTTTAATCGCTGCTTTTTAGGTTTGAATTAACGATATGGATTTCTGAGCTAACTAGCAAGAGCTTTTCGGATACTTGGAGGTAATTGCGTAACTTAGATTGTACATAGCGATTAATCGATGGAGATTTTTTTCAATATTGGTCTTCTTAGTTTTAGAACAATTCATAGGATTTTCAAACGAAAATGCTTTTCTTTATTTTTTACGTATTCATCGTGTGTGTGTTTTTAATTTTTTTGTTTTGCAATTTGTCGAATTAAATTTAAATTTTGGGTGTTTTAATTTGAACATAATTAGCAAAAGCGATGAGAAGAACATAACTTCTTTCTGCATGTGATTGTTCCAAGGGCAGTATTGTCCATTAGTACCCACTTTGTTGATTCTCTTTGTCTTCCTGAAAGTTTTCTGAACGTAGGATGGAAGGTAGAAAGACGTTTCTACCCCTCTCACTCTAGCTCTCACTTTCTCAATCAGCAACATCCTTTTATTTTGCAGAACGAGCCATTGTTGTTGAGTGGGAAACTTTAAAACCATGGTAAATAGCGAGGAGCCAAAGCCTACCAAATCAGACAAACCATCTTCGCCTGCGGTATGTTGAACAGTTTCAAGCCAGATTTCCAAATCAATGTTGTTGTCTTGGAGTCAAATTAATGTACGTGTTTCTGAAATCTCTTGATGTGTTGTCAGGATCAAACAAACGTTCATGTGTATCCTGATTGGGCAGCTATGCAGGTTAGTCTTTTATTACTCTGTCTCTCTCCGGTTATGTAATAGCATCATATGCTGCTGATGATGATGATGACCCATGATCCATGATCTGGGTTGTGTTACTTGCTAGGCTTATTATGGTCCAAGAGTTGTAATGCCTCCTTATTACAATTCAGCTATGGCTGCATCTGGTCATCCTCCTCCTTACATGTGGAATCCTCAGGTATAGTCAACGCAAAGATAATTTATCTTTTGATGCAAATTTATTGTAACGAACTAATGATTGGGAAGACGATTCATCGGAGCTCTGATCTTGAATTTTTCAGCATATGATGTCAGCATATGGAACACCCTATGCAGCAGTTTACCCGCATGGAGGAGTTTACACTCATCCCGGAATTCCCATGGTAAAATACTTTCCGTTGCTAAAACAATCATCAGTCACCTTTTATCCGAGTATTAAGTGACTGACTTCAGTTTGTTTCTAGGGATCACAGCCTCAAGGCCAAAAGGGTCCACCTTTACCAACAGTAAGTATAGCATAGCTAGTCTTGTTTCATCATGGATTGTGTAATGCTTTTGCTTTCTGTAATTTAATGTTTTCTGGTTGCATATAAATGGCAGCCGAGGACGAATTTGAGCAACGACATTCCTACTAAATCTACAGGGAACACAGACAATGGACTGATGAAGAAGCTGAAAGAATTTGATGGGCTCGCTATGTCTCTAGGAAATGGGAATCCTGAAAATAATGCTGATGAACATAAACGTTCACTGAACAGCTCAGAAACAGAAGGTTCAACTGATGGAAGTGATGGGAATACGACTGGGGTAATGTCTCTTGTAGTCATCTTTTGTTTTCAGACGCATTGCAAAAACCAAAACCTCCGTGGTCTAAAGGGTTAACCTTTTTGTATATTTCCAGGTAGATGAACCGAAATTTAAAAGAAGTCGAGTGGGAACTCCAACAAAAGGTATATAGCCTGTAACCTTTTTTGCATGTCCCAAAGACAGAATGTTGGTTTTTACCTGATTTTTCGTTTGGATATTTTCTTGCAGATGGGAAACATTTGGTTCAGTCTGGCTCATTTCGTTCTGTTTCACCTTCAGGTGGTGATAATGGCGTCCAACCTGTTCGAGGAGCTGGAGCTATTGTCTCTCCTGCTGTAAGTGCAAATTCCAACCCATTCATGTCACAATCTTTAGCCATGGTTCCTCCTGAAACTTGGCTTCAGGTACCCATGTGACTTATTTTGGTCTTCACTATATTCGATTTTTCAAGGTAATTTGTTCTATTTATCTTACAAGAATCCATTTCGTTCTCCAGAACGAGAGAGAACTGAAACGGGAGCGAAGAAAACAATCTAATCGAGAATCTGCTAGAAGGTCAAGATTAAGGAAACAGGTTTAGTTACCTTTTGATATGCTTTTTCTTGGTGCTTTTTCACCAAAACATATAAAAAAAAGGCTAATAGAGCTTGTGACCTTGACTCGCTTTAAAGGCCGAGACTGAAGAACTTGCTCGGAAAGTGGAAGCCTTGACAGCTGAAAATATGGCTTTAAGATCTGAACTAAACCAACTTAATGAGAAATCTGATAAACTAAGAGGAGCAAATGCAACCTTGCTGGTAAGTAGTATTGGAAAACCAATGACCCTTCCTTATATCTAAATCATTCACGTATTATTTTCTTGATATCGATGGTTTTTTTTGTTGGGTTGCAGGATAAGCTGAAAAGTTTAGAACCCCAAAAGAGATTTTCCGAGAGTATGTTGTCTATAATTCCGAATTCTGGAACTGGAGACAAAAACAAGAACCAAGGAGGCAATGATTCTAACTCTACCAGTAAATTGCATCAACTGCTCGATACGAAGCCGCTTGCTGGTGCGGTAGCTGCAGGCTAACCAACGTTTGATCATAATACTCGGGTATCGAGTTCTACTTAATTTGTCAGCATAAACAAAGAAAAGAAGTGTTGCTAACTCCAAAAAAACTTGATAGATAGTATATAAAAGAGAGTGAAATGTTTGATAAATTTTCGGAAAGAGAAACCTTATCTCTAGATCGAAATTTGGTGGTTGTTAATTTAAAGGCTTTTCTAGGTGTTTTTATATATGATTTACTTTGCTGCATTTAGACGTCATGTACTTTACGAGAGAGATCTGACAAATCGGTGGGCCTTCGATTTCATGTACAGTTAACTTAACGCAATGTAGATGGGCTTGTTGCAAGCGGCCCGAAACTACATCTAGTTGGGCTTGCAAGCGGCCCTAAACTACATCTAGTTGGGCTTGCAAGCGGCCCGAAACTACATCTAGTTGGGCTTGCAAGCGGCCCTAAACTACATCTAGTTGGGCTTGCAAGCGGCCCGAAACTACATCTAGTTGGGCTTGCAAGCGGCCCGAAACTACATCTAGTTGGGCTTGCAAGCGGCCCGAAACTACATCTAGTTGGGCTTGAAAGTGGCCTGAAACTACATCTAGTTGGGCTTGAAAGCGGTCCGTAACGTCATCTAGTTGGGCTTGCAAACGGTCCGTAACGGCATCTAGTTGGGCTTGCATACGGCCCGTAACGGCATACAGTTGGGCTTGCAAGCGGTCCGTAACGGCATCTAGTTGGGCTTCCAAACGGCCCGTAAAGGCATATAGTTGGGCTTGCAAGCGGTCCGTAACGGCATCTATCTTACCACCTTCTTGATTTACAATATTTGAGTCTTTAGATGGGCTTGTAAGCGGCCCGTAACGGTATTCAAATGGGTTACTGAGGCCCGTAACGGCACTTACATGGGCCTGTGAGCGGCCCATAGCGGCGTATGGTTGGGCCTGAAAACAGTATATGGTTGGGCCTGTAAGCGGTATACGGTTGGGCATGTAAGCGGTATTCGGTTGGGCCTGTAAGCGGTATACGGTTGGGCCTGTAAGCGGCCCATAACGGCATATGGTTGGGCCTATGACGGACCGGAGCTGCCTATATAAGTGGGCTTGTTAGCGGCCCATGCGGCATATAAATGAAATGGTATATTTGGACCTCTCAACGGTATATATTTGGACCTTTCAGCGACATATATTTGGGCCTTTTAGCAGCATATATTTGGGCATTTCACCGGCATATATTTGGGCCTTTCTGCGGCGTATATTTGGGGCTTTCAGCGGCATATATTTGGGCCTTTCAGCGGCATATAGTTGGGCCTTTCAGCGGCATTTATTTGAGGCCCATGCTTGCTTGGAAATAGCCCATAGGGCATAGATTTGGACTTGCGGTGTGTTCGTAAGTGGCCCTTATCGGAACATAAATGGGCTTGTAAGCTGTCCATAGAGAAACCCCGGTTTATGAACGGCCTATAAGGACACACAAATGGACTAATTCAGCAGTCCATAATGTCACAAAACAAGCGGCTATAACATCTTGATAATAATGGGTTTTTGAGAAGCCCAGGTTACAGAGACCATATCGTGGCGAGTTCTTCTCCTCGCCCACCACCGACGCAGGCAGCCCACAAGAACCGATGATAATTACCGCAGCGTGTCTTCCATTCTCTGACCTAATTAAAAACGCAGAAGCTGTTTCATCCGGCATTACTCTAGTTCTCTCGATCTTCTCCTCTTAGTCGGAACAGCTGTGTTCTACCTCTGGTTCGTTCCGAAGCTCCCTTCAGCGTCGCTTATTTCCTTCTCGACGGATTCAAACTCCCCGACGATCCAGACGGCGCGTCCCTCTCCGCCACCGCCTTAGCACGCGTGGAGATGAGGAATTCGAACACGGAACTCGTTTTTTCGTACGGAAATACCGCCGTGGAGATGAGCATTGGAACGGGAAACGAGGAGACCGTAAGTGGGAGATATGACGGTGAAAGGATTCAAACAAGGACCGAAGAACTCGACCAGCGTGAAAGGGTACTCGTCGGTGAAGAACCAGCTAGTTGAGTGAAAAATTCAGAGCAAAGATTTGGAGATCAATGTTTGTTGCGAAGACGAAATTAAGATTAGGTGTCGCAGGAATTAGGATCGGAATGCTCGCCGTTAAATTTGAGGTGCGGTGGTGTTAACGAATAATCCACCATGTTCAAAGATGTAATGGTGGGAATCGCTGTTTAGGCGGCGTAGGATTTGGAGTTTTAACCTAATTTAAATGGGTGGATTCCTTTTGAAAGTGCCAGTGCTCGAGTATGGAAAACAATTAATAATAATAATAATATTAATGGGCTTGAGGAGTATTTGGGCCGATCTTCCTCTTTAAAGAAAGACAACAAAATGTTTCCTAAACTGGTGAAGTTAAACTCTGCGAGAGGCAAGAGACATTGATAAAAGCAGTAGCTACAGCACTATCAACATCGGCTTCTTGCTGCCCAAATAGCTTCTCAATCAAAATACTTCAACACTTAAGCATGGAAGCATTGTTCAAATAAACCAACTAATTAAGCAAGAAACACACGTTGGGTGGGTGGTAGGGAATAGAAAGAAAATACGGCTGGACAGTAATGTTTGTATGCAGATTTGTAAAATATTAATGCCACCAAAGCTGAAACATTTCTGGTAGAGTTCTTCCTAAAGTTTTACAAGTAGTGGAAGCTTTACGTAGCAGAGGTATTATGATGGATGATTGGTGTCTCTTGTGTGGTGAAATGACCTCTGAAATTGTGGATAACAACATACTTTTCAAATGCACAGTTGTAGCGAACATACATAATAAATAATAAGCGAGGCAACCATATTAATAATTATGACCGTAAAGTATATATAAAAAAAAGTTAGGATAAAAAGACGTAACCACATATGACAAAAAAAAAAAACAAAAAAAAGATCGAAAATATACAGACACGACAAAAATACTAACGGTATGAAGTATTCTACTTTTACGTTTGTTTTTATTAGTACATAGCCTAACAGGTATCTGAATTTCAAGTGTTGAAAAGTGGAATAAACTGTTAACTCATGCCTCAACGAGTATCATGCAATTCATTTGTTATCGCTTTGTCTACAAGGTTGTTCATGTGGCCCTCAGGCCCCTACTACTACGACAGTCCAAATTCTCTTTGTTTTCTCTCATTTTCTATTATTAAATTAATGCACACCATGTAGTATATTGCTTACTCTAGATTACAGTACTCCATAACCTGTTCCACTACGAATCTGTTTTTTTATTATATTTCATTTGAATTGCTTAAACAAAAAATAGATACATCATAAGAAAGATTTGGTTATGACCCCAGATTCGATTATAACAACTTACAAAAGAAGATGTGAATCCAGATAGATAATATACATTAGAACCTGAGTTGGTCAAAACTTCAGTAAAACTGTTAGAGATAGATGTAAAAAATAATAGCAATATTAGATGATTTTTAAGATAGCAAAATTATCATTATGTAAATTTTTAAGAACATTTACCAATTCGATAAATATATTTTCGAAATGATAAGTGCCATAATATATTTAAAAAAAAACATCACTTCAGGAAAACTTTCAAAATTTGTTTTTTTTTTTCCCTTTTTCGTGTCCATTGTTAAAGCTGAATATTAATACTCTACGGAAACAAAATATATTAGGGCTCCAGTCACTTGATCTCCAAGCAAAGAGATCATAATATCCCTAAATTTGAATAATCACAGAAGACATCACAATAATAACAACATTCTTTCCAAATTGTTATCAAAACATTCCAACCAGACACCAACATTACCATAAAATTCATAATTATCTTAGTGGGTCAAAAGCAGTGAGTGACAGCACTGTGACCAGTCTCACGTGACAGAAGGCCCATTTCTCCTCAGTGGCGCGTGAGTTATACGAACATGCATCCCGCGTGGTACCGTCAAAGTTGCTTGTAGACCAAGCTATGGAGCATTTATAGGAACAGAACCAGAACTCTCATACCGACTTTTGCCACGTGTCGAAAGTCTAGCTCTCTAACCACAGAAGCGGCTAGTCGTTTGAAGCGCCACTAATCTCTCTTTTAATTACTACTTAATCTTTTTTTTAGAGAGAACATAATTATGATACGGCCAAATAAAATATTGAAAAAGTTTACGTTTAACAAAATCTCGGAAATTCCATAACGATAACGAAATTTCGAAAATCAAGAAGGAAAGTAATAAAACAAAAAAAAGGAAATTTTACTTTTTTAAAAATGGAAAGAACATTAAATGGGGCGTGACTATATTTATTATTTAAGAAGGATGTTACTAAGAAAGGGCGATTTCTTCGTAGGCTTTTTGACTCTTCTTTCTCTCTGCTTGCAACTGTTAATCCAAATATTAACACAAACACACTCGCTCTCTTTCTCTCTGCCTTGTTCGTATTCTTCTCCAGTAACTAAGAGAAATGAAAAGCCGAGAGAGAAAGGTTAAGTACACGGTTCACCGGAAAATCACTTCCATAATGGAAAAACCGTTTAACGGTTTCCCCAAGGTTGTCAAGATCACAGTGACTGACCCATGTGCCACTGATTCCTCCAGCGACGAGGAAAGCGAAAAGCCGATGGCTCCATCGACGAGGGTTAAACGTTATGTGGAAGAGATTAGGTTCTGTGACAACGACGGAGCAGCGAAACGCGTAAAATTTGACAGAAAAACGACGAACAAGGCGGCGGAGAACGGTGATGATGGATCGGTGAAGGCTGTTAAGTATAGAGGAGTGAGGCAACGACCTTGGGGGAAATACGCGGCGGAAATTCGGGATCCTTCGACGCGTACTCGAATCTGGCTTGGGACGTTTGCGACGGCAGAGGAAGCTGCTATTGGATACGACAGAGCCGCGATTCGACTTAAAGGGCATAACGCGCAGACGAATTTTCTCACTCCTCCTACTAGTCATCCGGTGGTTCTGGAAACACCGATAATCGACCTTGAAACGGTATCCTGTTGCGATTCAGCGAGAGAATCTCAATCCAGCCTCTGTTCTCCGACTTCTGTTCTACGGTTTAACCGTAACGAAGAAACAGAGTATAGAATTGAGCCCTTCAAGCTCTCTTCAGCAGAGTCAAAGATCGTCGATGAAGAAACTCCGGCGAGTATGGTATCTGATCCGTTTTTCTTGCCTGATCTATTTCGCGCCGGAGATTGTTTCTGGGATTCCGAAATTACCCCTGGCCCTTTGTTTCTAGAAGAAACCCAGTCGTTACCGAACAACAACACAATCTCTAGTAATGATTCGAGTTTATCGGAGAGCTATTCGTTAAGCGTTATCGGCGATTTCAGTTCTTGCACGTGGGATATCGATGAGTTTTTCCAAGATAATTTGTTGGATTGAGTAAGTTCTTCTCAGGAAATTTTTGGGTTTCTTCCTTTGTTGTTGTTGTTGGTTAGAGTGATGAGTGATTTGATGATAAAGACGGGGAGAAGTCTTGGCTGTCCGGTTTCCCTTCCCGGTTGGACGAACGTGGACGACTCCGATTTGCTGGAAGAAGCTCAACGGATTCTGTTTGTTATTTTGAATTTTTAATTTATTATGTGAGTAAATATATTAGATTTTAAGATGTGAGAAGTTTTTTAGGTTTTTGAATTTGGGAATTTTGGGAGATTTTTTGTTGTTTTGATTTCTAGTCGAGACTGTCACTCTGGAAGGAAGCAGTATATAGACCGTATATGAATATTTATTGAATATTATTTTGTCTTTTGTTCCTTCGCATGAGGTTTGTATGACATTTCATTTTCATTTATACGTGAAAACACAATATCTATGGTTTTAAAACTTAAATTTGTTTGTCTTATTTTATGTTTTAAATGCAGAATTTTGATACATTGTTGTCCCTATTTTTTAAATAATAACTTGCATTGAATAAAATTATATTACTTTTTTGGGTAACAAAAAAATAAAAGAATCTAAATATCTAATTCAAATAGTTTCTCAGACAAAAGATTTACTCATAAAAAGAAAACAAACATCTTGTTGTGTTTTTGCTTCTTTGACACTAAGTGTTAGAGCAACACTGCCCATTAATGTGAAGATCATATGTAACCCCACAAATTGTATCCACTTTAACCACGTTCTCAATTTCAAAGACAGTGGATTACTACATTTCTTTTCTTTTTTTTGTATACGAAAATTGTTAATTCGATTCGATGCAGACAACAAAACTATGTACCACTTTTAAAAGAGAAGTAGTGTCTAACATGGTAATTTTAGTTTATGTATCAATAACCTAATATACCAATAATTTATGTTTTTTATTTCCACACGTCTTGGTTTGTAGCAACAATTTTTTTATATATGTATAATACTGCGGAATAAATTTGAATAGGGAAAAACTATTGTGGATTTTATCAAACTGGCTAACATTATACATACATGTGAAAAACATTGAAATTATATTCGTCATCGACATTCTTTACATAACATTACAATGAACTGTATATCCAACTCAAATTATAATTATTTAATTGTATGATTGTAGGAACTTAACTAATAAAAACGTAACTTCAACTGAGATGAACTGAGATTATCAAAGCTTGATTGTCGAGAGTAACATCAAAATGATTAACTCAATTTGATATTTCATAAATTACCAACGAAAACAGAAACCAGTCAAATCTAAAGGCAGATTATGTGTTGAGTTAATATATATTCAACGGAGAGCAAGTGAAAAAAAAAACGCAATGTAACAGTGAGGAGAAGAGAAAGACAGTGTATTGGGACATGAACTTGGATGTCTTTATGTCAAAAAAATCACTCTGTTTTGGCAAATGGAAATTTAAAGGAAAGAGTCTTCCAATGAAAGATGAAGACTTCTCATGATCCTGTCGTTGACCTTAGTCCCCACTATAAGTTTATTACGTAAATGTCTTGTGGAATTTCCGTTAATTTTTTCACATGATTTCAACCTGTCACTCTCTGTCTACTTTTGGAAATATTTTAAAATCTGATTGTAGACTTTTATCGCATTTCTACTAACTATGTTTTGTTCTTCAACGTTTTCCTTTACTTAAAGTTTATTTACTACCTAAAAAATTATGAAATCGGATATAACAGAGAAAAAGGTCTGATGTTTTAGAAATAAAAAAGGACCATTCACAAAAACAGCAATAACAACAGTATTGGTCCGTTCGAGGTTTAATTTGACCAGTTGCATAGATTTGTCTCTTTCGTGTTCTTAAAATTGGACCAGTCTGTTTTCGCTTCCCGAAGTGGGACTAGACTCCGAAGATCCTCTTTTTCACTCAGAAGCAACGCTCCACATCCATCCATTAAAACTTTTTGTTTAAAATATTGAACAATACAAATTCAAAACCTTTAAGTTGTAGTCGAATGTTTAAATGCGAAATTCGTTTGTTGAAATGATTTTTAATACATTTTTTTCGTAGATATAAATTATATAATGAGTATTTTTTTTTTGTAAAAAAGCCGATAGCTTTGGATGTCCATATAATACGTATTCCATGATCATGAGTGTGACTAGAATTAACCACTAGACGTATGAAAACCACAATGAAGTTTTACAAACGAGATATTCATATTCTAAAATCTACTTGATTAAGACATGCAAATAATAAAAACACACACCACTCGACCCTTTTTTTTGGACGTCTCACACACTCGACCCTTTAGTGCAGAGTATTTGGGTGATTTAATGCGTGTGGCAGGAAGATGCTCAATAAACAGAGTTTGAAAATGACGACGAGCCGAAAACAACCAATCGTTTTTCCGCAGTAAAATTCAAAATTACTAAGAAAAACAAAAGTGGGTATAAGCCCATGTAGCGATCCACGTTGCAAAAGGTAATGTCTTTTTCAGACAGAGGTTGGCCCAAACCAAATTGAGAGGTGGGACAAGTTGCTTACAAAATCTCTGTACCAATGAGATTCTTATGGGTCCCATAAGATCTTTATGTGAAAATTATCAATTACGCAGAAAAAGACTCGAGAGGCCTAGTAGATTACGGCTTCGGATATTTTTTTCCTCTATTTCAAAACAAGTCAAATGCATATTGAATAAGACAAAGTTTTATAAGTTTTGTGTACTTCTTTTGGGGTCTGACCGGAAGAGCTAAGTCAACGATTGATGATTTGTCTTTGGTATGACCAAAACACTAAGTGTGTTTTCTCTAATTATACTAACAATAATAATGTTAGGTGATAGTTACCTGGTTGGTGAAATGCTTATACTGAAATTGGGTCAATAAAACACTTATTACTATTGATTTCACCAGCTTCGTTCACATTTTTGTGTTTACAAACATATTTAGACACTCCTCTTGTTGATGAATAGATCGTTTTCCAAACAATTGAACAAAAAAATTGAGTTTTAAACTACTGAATTTGGTCTTATACCTATGAAAACCGGCAGCTTACCTCGATAAAGTAAAAACAACGACGCTTTTATTACACAAACTCATACTATTAACCGGGCTAGTTCACCGAGCAGAGGCTTAAGCCCATTTAAGGCCCATTATGTGAGAGCTTAGTCGACAATGGTAGGATATTCGGTGAAAGAATTTTAAGACGACGGCGTGTGGTTATGCTTTGTATGCTTTGATATTTCAACGGTTTAGAATATCAGAACAATTTTATTTTATTTTGAGATTTCCCATGCAAAACTGGAAGCCCTAGAAATAGAAAATTACCAACCAGACGCGATCTGATTAACGTCGACGTGAAAATTTCCGGCATCGGCGAAACCTGATATTTAAAGGATTGAATTTGAAGTGTTTCTGATCGAATATTTGTTTTCCTGATGGTGGAAGAAGCAAAATTGGATTCAAAACCAAATGAGAACTTGAGATTCGGAGAAAGGGCTTTGTCGGCCGGCGCCGCCGCTTTCATATCGGCGGTCATAGTCAATCCTCTCGATGTTGTTAAGGTTCAAAGGATAAGTTTTTTTTTTGGAAAGTGCTACTTGTTTTTTTTGTTCAGTCGTGTACAAAAAGCTGATTGAGCTTTGTGTATGTTTTTGTAATAAGCAGACGAGATTGCAAGCTCAGGCTGCAGGAGTACCGTACCAAGGATCATGTCTGTTGGGTTGTTTCGAATCAAAATCCATGGTATTTTGGTAGCTGATTCGTTTTTGTGAGTTTTGAAATGGATTCTAGATTGCCGAAACGGTGGTTTCATTAGCTTTCTCTGTTTATTGCAGGTGGTACAAAGAGATTTAATAAGTAATTCTTCAGGTATGTGTCGAATTACTGGCTCTGCATCTGTTTGCTCAGATAATCAATACAAGGGAACACTTGATGTATTCTACAAAATTATCCGCCAGGTTAGAACAACTGCCTTGTCTGGTTATCGTGGAATTCGAAATTAAGGTGGTAATAAGAATTAAAATTTCTATAATAGATATAACTAAAATGTCTATAATAGATATGTCTGGATTTTTTTAATTGATTTTCACATGAATCCTTCATCGTTCTTTGAGAAATTCGATTTTCCATCTTACTGACTTCTGGCTTAGTGTCTGTGTGATGCAATTTGTCTTGAAAATTGTAGCGTAATCTAGTAGACACCTCAGTTAAGGATTGTTTATTTTTATTTCTAGTTCATTATTTACTCATTGGTATTTGGTAGAGCTTCACAGGAACAACTTTATGCAGGAAGGATTTTCTAGGCTCTGGAGAGGTACAAATGCAAGTTTAGCGTTGGCCGTTCCAACTGTGAGTCTTTTTGACAAAGAATGTTTCTTCTTATTGTTCTCTTTAGTAAAGCCATTTGCTTCTGCAACCTATATTGATCATGGGGACTTACTTCATTGAATATGTTTCTAGGTTGGGATCTACATGCCTTGTTATGATTATTTTCGCAATGTAATGGAAGATTTCACGGCAGAGAAGTCTCCATTTTTGACACCTTATGTCCCACTGGTTGCCGGGACAATAGCACGCTCCTTAGCTTGTATCTCTTGTTATCCTGTTGAGTTGGCAAGAACACGGATGCAGGTAATCCTAAGGATTCGAGCCCTCATTATTGCCCCCATTTCCATAAAATCTTGCCTTATTTCATTTTGTGTTAAACTATTAACGAATTGAGAACCTAATAGCAGTCTGTAAACCTATCAGCTGAGAGCACATGGTTTCTGATGATTTATCAGTGTGGAGAGATTGACAAAGAAAGAACGAGTATCTATTTTTTTGTTTTACTATCAGGCATTTAAGGGAACGCAAAGAGATGTGAAACTGCCTGGCGTTTGGAAGACATTAGTTGATGCCGTCAATCCCGTCAGGGGCTCACATAATGGACAAAATTACAGGATGTTATGGACTGGTCTTGGTGCTCAACTTGCTCGGGATGTTCCATTCTCTGCAATCTGCTGGTCAATACTTGAGCCCGTGAGTAGAATGTCTCTGATAAAAAAACCTCCAGAATTCGTCGATTGTGTCTCACTATTGTTGTACTGGTCCTCACGATTGTTTCATTATGACTTTAGACCCGGAGAAGCATTCTCTCATACATGGGTGAGAAACCAAGGGCAGGCAGTGTAATAGGTGCAAACTTCACTGCTGGTTTTATTGCGGGTGCGGTTGCTGCTGCAGCTACTTGCCCACTAGATGTTGCAAAGACTCGGCGACAAATAGAGGTAAAAAAGTACCTAACTTCATCATCCATAATTCCACTGAGTTGCTCTACAAATTAGGATTCATAACCAGCTTTCAGACAAACATTTTGCATTAGGTTTCGTAAACCAAATAACATTTAAATATTTTTGTTTTTTTTTTTGCAGAAGAATGCAGATAGAGCTATGAGAATGACCACAAGACAGACCTTGGCAGAGATTTGGAGGTATGAATTAGCAAAAAGAGATCCATTAGACTCCTCATTAGACAATTTCTTTTGGATTCCAAAACTAAGATCCACGTCGGTTTTTTTTGGGATAACAGGGACGGTGGAATTAGAGGGATGTTTACTGGAGCAGGGGCTCGAGTGGGACGGACAGGACCATCTGTAGCCATTGTGGTTTCCTTTTACGAAGTGGTCAAGTACGGGCTGCACCACTTTCACCAACAGTAACACTTTTAGTTACAAAGATTTCTTTTGATGCGAAGCTGAAGCAACTCTTCGGCATCTTCCTCAACAAAGAGTGCCTTGTGAGGCCTCTTACAATACACACAGTGACTTGAAATTTTTTTCAGATATTTGGTTTTGGTTTTTTTGTAAGGAATGATATTGTTATTTTTCAACACGAGATTTTAATCGGAGGAATAACTTTGTTGGTCAATGGTATGTAGGAAAGTCGGGTTTTGATAAATAACATGTGAAAATGGCATAAATATTTTCGTGAATAATTTTATAGCGTGTAGTTGTATTTTATTTTGTTTATCATTTGACAATTAATCAAATATTTGAATATAGAATTGTGAAACCCACATTAACTGTTCAAAAAAGAAAACGAATATACCAGCAGGAAAATTACTGGAATTCATTTTTTTGGATTTTGAAATTGTCAGATTTCTTTTGGAGGTCAACTTTTGAGCAAGAAGCAGATTTGTTTCTTCCTTGTTTGGTCAAATTTTTGGTAATTCAAGATATAAACACACATTTGAATATGAATAAATTAAATAAGGTAGAGAAGGAACAATAAGGATGATGAAAAACAATAGAGATCAATCTCGAGGAATATTAATCGGGAAAAAAAGCAGCAAAATGATAATAATCTTAGTTCCGAACAATAGCCAGACTCTGAATTTATCCACAAAAAGGAAGATTGAAACTAGAAGATGAAGAGAAATTAGAAGAAGCTGTAGGAAGAAGATGCATCCAGAGGATGGATTAGGTAAGTCAGCACAAGCGCCACCACCATTAGCAAATACGCAATCCCTTGATCTATTGATGTCCCTGTGAATCAATACCAAATTAGGGTTTCATAGATCTATGGTAAGAGTTTCAAGTACAATGTGAGAGAGAAATGAAATCGATTTCTCCAGATCTGGACGGGAGAGAGAAAGGGAATGCAATAACGTTGAAGGGACAAGTTGATACTTACCATCGCTGGTGGGAGCAGGAGCAGGAGCTAGAACTTGAGCGCCGACGAGAGACGAGATGACGGCGAAAACAAAAGTGAATAACGCCATACCGGCAACGGAATTTCTCGACACCATCTTTCTTTTGTTTGATTGCAAGGAAACGAAGATCCTCGACAAAATCCTGAGCTCTGCAGGAAAGAAACTCCGGCGAGAGTATCTGAAGAGACGACGGATAGAAGAGAGGAGGAGATAGAAATCCTGTGAGGATGAGGAAATAGGGACACGGCGTGTTTAGGTGTTCTTATAGTAGAAGACCGGTTCAGGGTTACCGGTTAACCGGTAACTCATCCCGTCAAATCTATTTACTTAGTCAGCTAAAAAATTGAAGAAGCGTGATTTTCCTGAATTCTTTTTTTTTCTAGTTTTCTTATCAAAATTGACAGCATCTAGAAAAATGTCCTTTTCTTCATTTGAACGGTTATGATGAATTAAATAATTTATAAACGGTTATGAATATAAATTTTAATCAGAGTTCAAATTTTATACTAAAAACTATTCTTTTTCATATTTTTTAAGAAAAAATAATAATAACATAAAAATAAATATTTTTTAATAGATAATGTTTCGCATAAAAATTATTTTATTATAAGTGATATTTTTGGTTTCAATGTAGATGTAATTAAAATTTTATTTGTTTTATTATTTCTATATGTAATTTGTTTTGCTATTAACTTTTAAAATATAAATAAATTCTAAATAGTATGTAAAATATTTTAGAAGATAAATAAGTTTTTAACCTATATGTAAACTTTTTAAAATTATTTACAAAAATAAAATAAAACCGAAAAGGTCTAACTTCGTGGTGAAAAAAAAAAGATTCTTTAATTAAAATTGGCGGCTAGTTTAGTAACGTTACAGCAACGAAGGCCATGTGCTGTGATTATCTTTATTTGAATAAAACTTTTGGTTACATTTTATATTAAATAATAAAAATATGCTTTTTTGGAGTGTAATGGTGGGGCTGACCAACAGTCTGGCAGCCAAACTGGATTTATTCGTCATGACTTATGAGTCTCTAAGTTTTTTTTTTCTTTTTTGGCAATTATCGAATTATCTTTTGAGCAAATTAGCTATCTAACCAACTTTATGCAATGTGATTTTTTCTCCATTAATTTAACATCTCGTAGGTGTTAATCAGCGTGATTTTCGGTTAATCCGCCAAGATTTTGATTTTCGAAAAAGATTTTGGTTTAAGAAGGAAACAATTAATATATGAATTTGTTTAATGATTTACCCATTCTATTCCACGTAATTTATAATTTATAATAATGCTTGAGTTATTTTAATTTGTAGTAACTCTGTTGTTGGATATACGACGAATCGAGAATATGAAAAATATCATTGTTATTTTAATGACTGATGTAATTTTACAAGAGGGGAATGGAATGAGCCGTTGGATCAGTTACATCAATCATTTTTGTGTTTCATATTTAATAATCTTAAAACATTACTCGAACATGCATGTTGCAGTTGGAAGTAATGTAGGGTCACATTTTCGAATTTGAAAATCGTAACTCGTTCTAAACTTGCATTTTCAAATGATAGCTAAAACATACACAAAGTTCACTGTAGACAAAAATGGTTCATATTGGGATCACAATGAATTTAATCCAGAAGGATTCACATGTGACTCTATGGGGAGAGGCAAATACTTCATTGATCATGATATTTGTTTAAATTTTCAAATGGGTTTTAAAATTGAGGAAATCTCTTAATATGTTTGCTTAATCATCACTTAAAATAAAAATAGAGAAAGTACTTACGTACTAATATCATAGAATGATATTCGTAATCCTAAACATAAAATAAATTCAAAGAACAGAAAATTAACCAAGTGAAGTTGATTAGTAGTTGTTAGGGCTGGGTTTTCGGTGAAAACCGAAAAACCTGAATCGACCGAACCAAAATTTTCGGTTTCGGTTTTCATTTAATTTTAATCGCTAAACCGATCGGCTAAATAATTAATTTTATTCGGTTTATATTTCGGTTCGGTTCGGAAACACCAAACCGATCGGTTTTCTTAAACCGATAATCGGCTGACCTATATAAACTGCAACCCTAAATTTTTTAGACAAACTCAGAAGTTTCTCTTTTCCATTTGCGGCCAATCTGAAAAATTTTCAGATCTAAAAAATCTCTTCTTCTTCTTTTTGCAACCGATCTGAAAAATTTTCTACCTTTTTCTTCTTCTTCCTCCTCCTCCTCTTCTTCCTCCTGCTTTTCTCCTCTTTCTTCTTCGTTTTCTTCTTCTTCGTCGTTTTCTTCTTCTTCGTCGTTTTCTTCTTCTTCGTCTTCTTCTTCGTCTTGTTCTTCTTCTTCTTCTTCGTCTTGTTCTTCTTCTTCTTCGTCTTGTTCTTCTTCTTCTTCGTCTTGTTCTTCTTCTTCTTGTTCTTCTTATTCTTCTTCTTCTTTTTCTTCTTCTTCTTATTCTCTTTCTCCTCCTTCTTATCGACTGTTTTCTTTGTCTGTTGTAGTTTTGATTATGCAAAGTGGTTTTAGTAATTTCTGGAACATGTGTATTTGATCCACTTCTTGTCACACTGGATCACAAGTTTATCTATTGGATTTTCCACTTTCGTTTTCTCATTGATTTAAGGATTTGGCTTTTTTCTTGTGTTTTTATCATTGCAGTATTTTATTTCAAAATTTCATGTTTAAGTTTTGGTTGTTAATATTAAATTTTAAAATGATTCAGTTTTGTTTGAGCATTTCTTATTTGCTAGTTATGTGTGTATGATTTAAGGGGAAATTTTGGTATTTATACCGAACCGAAATTAAAATTAAACCTTTAAATTTTGGTATTTCGATTTAAGGGGGAATTTTTGGTATTTCGATTAAGGGGGAATTTTTGGTATTTCGATTTAAGAGGGAATTTTGGTATTTATATTTTTAAATTAAACCGAAATTAGAATTAAACCTATAAATTAAACCGAAAAACCTAAAAAACCCGAAAAACCCGAATTAAACCAAAGTAAATCGAATTAAACTTATGAATTAAACCGAAATTAACCAAAAAATTCGAAATACCAAACCGAAAACCGAATAAACCTAAATTTATAATTATTAAACCGAAAATCAAATTATATTTCGGTTTAATTGGAACGGTTTTATTTACTAAAACCGAACCGATTAAACCGATAAAAAAACCGAACCGAACTGATTTTTAATAAAAAAAAATTTTGGACAGCTTTTTCTCAAACCGAAAAACCTGAAAAACCTGAAAACCGGATAAACTGACCCGAATAAACCGAAAACCCAGGCCTAGTAGTTGTAATCGTATTAAGTCTTTCCTTTTCGTGAAGTTCCTTAATTTATGTCTATAGATTTATATTTGACGGCTATAAATTAAATTATATAAGAACAATTATAGATCACAAAAATATTTTTTTGTCTCATAAATAGATATATTTCATAGATAAATTAGTATTAAATTTATTTAAGTAAAATTTAAAAATTATAAACATGGACGAGAAACAATGCATCATCTTATATAAAATTATAAGCGGGAAGAGAAACAATAAATTAGTATGAATTGTTTTTCTATAATATAAAAATACTAATTTAAAACACATCATCTTTAGCTAAATATTTCATTTGGTAATTATAAGTACAATCTTCCTAAGTTTATTTGTAACCACACAATGTGTAACCGTTTGCCGTTTCTTTGTATTCTCTCTCAGTTCTCACTACGCTCAATCTTTCTAGTTTTATCGCATGCAAAAGAAAAACGAGACACGGGAAATTTTATAGAGTTCCCCAAAAAATCAGGTACATCTCTCTTCAGGGTGTGAGTCTGGAATTCACTAGCTTTCCGGTGAGTGTTTCTGTTACAACAGTGGCGATTTTCCGAGAGAGAAAACAACCGGAATCTCTCTCTACGCACAACAAACAGAAATCGTAAAACTGAAAGAAGAAGACTCGACTGCGCTAGGGTTGTGAAAACAACCCTTTTATACTTTCGCAGATCGGGCCTTAAATGGGCCAATTAAAATTGCTCAAGCCCACTTAACCAAAAACGCGCCGTTTTGGATCACGCCCAGAGATTTGATCCACAAGTTCACACAATGTAGTGATGTAGATTATATATTGGACATATATACAAAGAAACATATCAAATTCATATGGAGAAAAACAAACCCATTTAACCCATATGGCCCTAATCAACGCCACATTAACAACACGTATGCATAAATGCGTTTCTCTTTGCTTTCTACATCGATATTGGCTTTACATGTTAACGAAAAACAACCTCTTCTTGTTTTAAATCAAAAGACAATCTCTTAAAGTTTCTACATCTATTACCAAACAAAATTTGTTAGACATTAGGAAGTAAGTAAAATTCTATCTATTGATACAAAAATGTTCAGAAATAAATAGAATATGATTTTTCACTTAATACTATAAAACGCCGTATGGTCAGGTAACCTAACCGATATATTAGCTGATTTGGAAGACTTCTGCCCCTGATCATTTTGTTTCCTTTGAGGACAATCTCTTTTCCAATAAGACTCATCCCCACATATCCAACAGGCCTTAGCACCTTGCCTAGTCTTAGACTTAGACCTACCCCTGCTCTTAGACCTACCCTTTCCTTGTCGGTTATTTCCTTTCTCTGACCAACTTTCGGATCTACCTCTCTGGACCGTGGATAACCCTTCTCCTCCACTCTTAGACTTCCCAATTACACCTTTCATCCTAAGCTCTACCTCTTTAGCATAGGCCGAACTGACAACATCTACAACCCGCAGTGTGTCCTTCCCTGATCCATACTTGAGAGTATGGACCAGATGTTCATATGCTGGAGGTAAACCTGATAGGATCTGGATTGCTTGATCCTCATCCGAGATGTTGATCTTAAGGCTGGCCAGATCCGCTATCAGCTTGAGGAAATCATCCAGATTCTCCTCTATGGATTTTCCTTCGTCCATCCTATAACTAGCAAACTGTTGCTTTAGGTAGATCCTATTTGGCAACGACTTAGTTTGATAGTCACGTTCTAATGCTTTCCACATCCCCATGGCAGTGGTTTCGTGCATCATCTTTCTTAGGATCAGGTCACTCAAACACACTCCTAACAGGTTTTTCACACTATGATCCATTTCTACCTTCTTAGGATCTAATCTAGGTTCTGCTCCTTCCTCTGCCTCAGGGTCATCTACAAACAGAGTTGCTCCCTCTTTGAGGACAGAGGCCAATCCCTGGATTTCAAGCTGTCCCAACAGCTTATATTTCCATAACCCAAAATCCCTCTTTCCATCGAACTTATCCATTTCTAATCTACCTAGGGTTGGCTCCATACTGGATTATTTGGGTTTTTGGGGTCTATTTACCTAGGGTACAACTCACTGGACACACACAGGGGACTCAAGCAACCACACCAAGAAATTAATTTTTTTTTATTTATTTAGTTTTCTTTTATTATTTTTGTTATTTATTTAATTGAATATTTTCGAAAAAATATTTTTCCTTCAATTAAAGTCCTTTTTAAAAAAAAAATAATCTGAAACTCAAACTAAACCGGGAAAGAATTACCCTAAACCGAACAATTGATCTTAACCGAATAAAATCAATCTAAACCGGAAATTGACCTAAACCGGAATTTCCTAAACCGGAAATTTTCCTTAACCGGAAATTTTCCTTAACCGAAAATTTTCCTAAACCGGAAATTTTCCTAAACCGGAAATTTTCCTAAACCGAAATTTTATTTCTAAACCGGGTTCGATTCTCAGAGCGGTTTACTACCTGCGAATCCTAACCCTAATTTTGCAAACTGAAAGATCTCACCTGGTTTACTTACCGTCTTTTGGCCGATTGAATGTCTGACTGGTTCTGGTTCACCGCTGAAAGAACTCCACCTGAATCTGGTGGAATTTCCGGATCTAAACCTCGATCTGAAGCTACTGTTCAGATCGGAGTTGTTCTTGGCTCAGATCTGGACCGATCTTTTCAGATCGTGACCACTTTCAGCTCAGATCTGAGCTGATCTTTCAGATCTCAGCTAATCTTGGTTCAGATCTTTTCAGATCTGAACCGATTCGAACCTCAACCGAGTTAAGGTTTCAAATGCGAAACCTTACCCTCAGATCTTTCCAGATCTAAACCAGATCTACGAGTTACCTCACAGATCTGAGTCACAACCGAGTTAGGGTTTCACACACGAAACCCTAGCCCTTAGATCCGAGAATCTCCGATTTACCGAGACTCTCTTTTCTTTACGATCCAAGATCGCGACTCACAGATGGAAGTAACCTTTCCGATCTATGATGTTCTTTGACTTTTCCGGCCAAGAGACGGTTACCGGTGATATCCTGGGCTCTGATACCACTTGTAACCGTTTGCCGTTTCTTTGTATTCTCTCTCAGTTCTCACCACACTCAATCTCTCTAGTTTTATCGCATGCAAAAGAAAAACGAGACACGGAAAATTTTATAGAGTTCCCCGAAAAATCAGGTATATCTCTCTTCAGGGTGTGAGCCTGAAATTCACTAGCTTTCCGGTGAGTGTTTCTGTTACAACAGTGACGATTTTCCGAGAGAGAAAACAACCGGAATCTCTCTCTACGCACAACAAACAGAAATCATAAAACTGAAAGAAGAAGACTCGACTGCGCTAGGGTTGTGAAAACAACCCTTTTATACTTTCGCAGATCGAGCCTTAAATGGGTCAATTAAAATTGCCCAAGCCCACTTAACCAAAAACGCGCCGTTTTGGATCAAACCCAGAGATTTGATCCACAAGTTCACACAATGTAGTGATGTAGATTACATATTGGACATATATACAAAGAAACATATCAAATTCATATGGAGAAAAACAAACCCATTTAACCCATATGGCCTTAATCAACGCCACATTAACAACACGTATGCATAAATGCGTTTCTCTCTGCTTTCTACATCGATATTGGCTTTACATGTTAACGAAAAACAACTTCTTCTTGTTTTAAATCAAAAGACAATCTCTTAAAGTTTCTACATCTATTACCAAACAAAATTTGTTAGACATTAGGAAGTAAGTAAAATAGAATATGATTTTTCACTTAATACTATAAAACGTTATTGTTATGATTATTTTTTTTGAGTGAGATAGACCCGTATCAAACGAAGACAAAAACTCCACTTGGTGGTGTCAGAAAATAATATCGAAGAAACAGTCTTCTGAATGCAATCTATTATAATTTGTGATTGTGAGTGTCACCTACTTCAGTCATAAAGAACAGACTGGTTAGTTTAAAAACCACTATCTAAATGATTTCTTTTTCTATTTGTATCACTAGTTTATATGTATTTCGTTATTACGTGTTCGAAACCAAAACAGGCTCTGTTCCAACAAATTTACAAGTTCTAGGACAAAACAAATTTTGTTGACCCCCTCACTAGATCTAGATATAATTTTTTTGGAATCTTAATTACACTATAATTTGATTATTGAGCTTATATTGTAAATTTTATTCATAAAGTTGGACTGTTATTTATAATTCGGTACCCATTTTCTAGTTTTTTATTTATAGAAATGGATCTTTTTGTTTAAGAATTTTCTAGAAATACAGATGAATTTCTATGCGCCCTTTTAAGCCTGACCTGTTCAAAACGATGTCAAACTAGACAAATTTCATTTAATTTTGTTGTATAAATTTCATAAACCCAAAATACAAACAAAACATAATCTACACCTAAACCCTGGGTTACTTGTTAAAAAGGAAAGAAATTGTGAAATATAACGACGAGAAGTAGCCATGATTAATGAATACTCAACTGAGAAATAATGATCAGAGACCTCTCTTCTCTCTATTTATCTGTAACAGTAAATCTCCAAAAAAACAATTACATAATTAATCAAGCTATAGGAACACACTTGTATACAGTTATATAGCTCTCATCAGTACACATCGATGACGACCTTGTGCTAGACCAAATCTGCATCACTTCCGAAGAATCTCAGTTCTTTTTTTTCTCACTAAGATTATATCAAGAATAAAATATAATCAGACACACACAGCTTTCTTTTGGTTTAACTTCCTCAAGATTCGGATATTTTTTGTTTTTTGCCCAACTTGTCATGGTCATAGGATCATAGTTTCCAGGACAAAAACGTTGCTTCATGTCAAATTGTTGTCCCAGATTCAAAAGTCAGATATCATATTTTTGAGATTTTTCCTCACAACTTACAAAGAGTTCAATGCCAGTGTCAGACCAGTTTTAGTAACTTCATGTTTCCGGTAGAATTTGCAGCAACAAGCATATTCGAACTTTTTCTCCAGCAGACGCTTGACACAAACTGTCCATTGCAATCAAAGTACTCGTTTCCAGAAATGGAATCGACCGATCCAAACTTGTATGAAGTCATTGGCATCGGTAAGGATCTATGGTAACTATACACCTGACAAGCAAATTCAAGTAAATAAGGTTTTTTATAACTTATAACGTATAAGTAACTTGACTTTAGCGAGGACAAATGGACAACTATAACCATTTACGGCAGCTTTATATGCAAACTAGGCGCAGTTGACATATACAGATGAGAATCTTAAGCATCCTTAAGGCGTGAAACTTTGTGTTATGGTGATATAGTAAATACCTCATTAGTCTCTGAACCACAGGCTATGTATCCATCCAAGACCGATAATCCGACAAAATTCTGATTTCGGGTAAAAATATTAGACACCAGAACTAACTATTGATGTTGGATAAGAAAAAAGTTTGAGACTAACCTTCTGATTTGTATGTCCTTTATACGTCGATGAACAAGCCCCAGGAGATAAATCGGAGGAATTTGTCTTGTTAAGATTCCAAAGCTTGAGAGAGTTATCAGTGGAAGCAGAGACAATGGTCTCTGAATCCATAAACTTAACATAGCTAACGGCTTTCTCATGGCCAGCCAATGTGCACCAAGGAGTTTTGACATACCGAAGATCATAGCAATAGACCTTGTAATCAGCTGACCCAAATGCCAATAAGTGATTGGAATAAGAAGAGAATTGCACGCAACACACATTTGCTGGACTCCAGATCGTGCCTAATGACCGTTTCTGCATAGTCACCAGAGAAGAATATAAGTTCCACTATGTTTGGAGAGTAATAATTGATTTGGAGTAAAAAAAAACAACAGGTTCAACAACTTGACATAGAAAAATATATCTAGCAATATTATGAAATAAGGGTAAGAGCCGTGCCTCATTGACGCTCCAAAGCTTTACCGAACAGTCATCACTTCCACTGACAAATTTTGTCGGGTCAGATGGAGAAAAATCAACTGACCAGGCTCTCTTCTGGTGTTCTGTGTACTGCGAAAATCCTTGTCCGGTCCCGGCATCCCATATCTGCACTCACTATGCATCAAACGGTAAGAAAATGCCAACTGAAACCATGACCAATGCATTTTCAGTCACTTAGACGGCTCTAAATCTCTATTTTCTCACAAGATTGACAATTTGATATCTACATATCTCATAGAGGAAGAAAAACCCCAGCTGCCTGGACTTATGGATCCTACCGTGCAACAGAAAAGGGCAAATAAGAAAGATTTCAAACTTGACATAGATACGAGAAATACGCACCTGAACTACACCATCGTAGTCAGTTGAGGCCAAGTAGTTTTTGATGTAACTATTCCAGCAAACACAGCTTAATCTGGATTTGTTAACCATCTCTACTAGTGGATAATGGACACCGACCGATTCATTCATAAATGCATTGAAGTCAAAAATCTTGATTTTTTTTGATATCCCAGCTGCTGCTATGTGTTCTTCGTCAGGGTCAAAACTCAATGAGCAGACAACACTCGCGGAGTTTAAAAGGTCTCCACTTCTTATATTCCCACAGGGTTCAAACTTGCTATACCGAGCAAATTTGCACAACCCCTCGAAAAACACTTCCAGTTGATCTGAAGAGTTTCCTTTGGCTCTCGTATCCTGGTTCTCATTTTGGTTTTCAGAGCACCTGTCTCTGTCCTTTAAAAGGCTTTTGTCAGAACGGGCATTAGCGGCAGAATCGGATAACTTTATTTGTGATCTCATGAAGAAATATGCATCTTCAAGTTGACGGATATTACTCATCAGCCTGTCTGTATTAGCAGTTGGTATAGATAAGGCGCAAGAAGTAGTTCTACAGGGCTCGTCTAAGGGAGATGATCGCATTCTTTTCTCAATAGCTCCATGAGATTTCACCAGAGATGCGTTTAAAGAATATATGTTCACGGCTTCCTTAATATCATCCTCCAAGGTTTGGATGTCTTGCAAAAGCTTAGATGCATTTTTCTGTTTCTGCTCTTCCAGTGATGACAAAAAATGAAGTAACAGCTCAGCTATCTCCTCGTCAGCAGCAGTCGACATAACTGAATCCTCCTCGCATATCAACTCAGACTTTAGTATTTCTCTGTCACATAAAAAGAAACAACAAGATATTTCACGGAATGGCAAACCATTTTATAATCAAATTATGAGGGAAAACATTAAATAAATTTGAAGATATTTGACAAAGAAATCTGATAGAAGACTATTTAAGCTAATGGAAAAAAATTATGTCCTATGTCCACACATTCTCTTTTGTACCACTTCTAGTACATATTCTCCTATATGTTCATTTCAGAGTAGCACTGAGCTAAATACCTAGCTGTTGGTCGGGAGGAGGGTTCAGGATGTACAAGCCAAAGACAAAATCCAGCCTCCTTCGGGTAGCTTGAGAGAAATGTTGGTGGGAGAATGCGATAACGTAAATTTTCCATCAATGCAGCATGCATATCATTGGACTCGCAATGGCATAGCAACTGAAACAACCATGGTCAAGATTGAGATATCAGTAAGCGTCTTCACATGAAAGGGCTAAATAAGCACACCAAAAACTGGCAAGTTATACTGTAGACTGGAAAACACTAGCAGTTAGCTAAGTTCCAAGGTCAAGCTCGACATAAGCAATTTCATGAATACGAATAAAAGACTGTAGAAAAGAAACTGAAACTACACAAAGCCTGACCCGCTAGCACACAGACAGAAAATGAAAGAAAGAAAGAACAAAAAGGCACTACATGACCGTACAAAATGTTTAAATGCATGGAAATGCTAGATCCTTCGTGGTATTAAGAAACATGCTAAGTAAACTAAAAATCTTATAACAACTATAAAACCGTTATATGTGCATACCTCAAACAGAAGAACACCAAGGGCATATATATTTGATTTTTCTCCGATATCTTCTCCATTTATCTCCTCTGGACAAGTATACCATTGCTCTTCTATCCATGTGGACGTAGAATGTGTTCTCGTCACTGAAGAAACACCTAAATGTTTGATATTGTTTTGCTGATGAAGTTCACAACTATCTGGATTACGCGCATCCACCACATTTAAATCAATCACAGGGCTTTTCGTTTTGAGAGGTCTCCCAGTTGAAGTGGCCTGAAGTTGATTCCCAGGAGAACGCACATGCAAGTCCAATTTTCTTTTCTTCAAATCCCTTACTACAATAGATGATTCTTGAAGCACGGGCCGCTTCCTATTCAAATCTTCGTCAACATCCAAGTCTAAACCTTTCTTTCCAAAAGTACCAATATATCTAAGTTTTTTCAATGGGACCAAAGTGAAAAGGGATGGTCTCAAGTCCAGCAAAAATACTCCTTGTGAATGGGCTGAGTCAACCAGCTCCACCAGCTGCCTAAATAGAGAAAGGCCTTGTCGTTTCTCTCGTTTAACATGACTTGATATAAGAAACTCCCTCAAACTGATTCCATAAGAAGATTTAGTATTATTCTCATCACCAACATGTGATAGAATGCCAGTTCCTTTGGGACTTGATTTTAGAATTGACGCGCCGTGAGGGGTAGGGGACTTGCTATTATCAACCTTTTTTTCCTTGCATCCTACATCTTGATCATAGACAAACTCAGGAGGAGTTTCCTGGTTATTTCCTAACATCCCTTTACCCTTCGTAGCTCTTTTCAGCATCAACTGAGAAAAACTCAAAGAACTCAATGGCGTCACCAATTCGACACCTTCATTGATCCATGCAGGTGCATTCATAATGCTGTTCTCACCAGCTGCTTTTTTAAGTTCAGAAAATGTTTCAAGATTATGATCGCTCCTCCTATTCATAAAAGGTTTCACGTTTTGCCTTTCAGAAGGAGCTCCCGCAAGCTGTTGTCTGATTCTTGACAACATTTGATCCATAACACGAGGTTGAGAATCGCGATCCCCATCTCCTGCCCTAAACGCAGACCCTCTAGCACGACGATAGAGATGCTTAAACTTCCCAGCCTTAGAACTATCTATATTATTATTACTCCCTTGAACTATCCTATAGTTACCCAATGTCAACTCTTCAACAGAAATCCTTGCTTCTCCAGATTCCTCTGGAGGCTTGTTTATATCTGCATTCCTGCGAGCCGAGCTTCCGGGACAATCGCTCCTCAAAGAATCATTCCCAGTTTCTGATACAGTAACCATATGAAGACCATCAAGCTTACAAGGAACAACATTCACTCGTCCTTTCAATCGTATGTTGTTACTCGCCACTGTTTCTTCATCGACTCTTTCCATAACAGGCATCCACATTCATCGCATCAACACAGGCAATAATCTGCAGCCTCCATGCCTTAATCATAACGAAATAAAAACAATTGAAGAAGAAGATACAAAAAAACACACCCTCCCTACTAAACTCACAGAAAGCTATGCATGTTCAAATTCTAAACACACAGATCCGAGAAGCAAATTTCAAACGTATTATCACCGTATCTCAATCAGCGAATTTGAACACACGAAGATTATGTGAAAGTTCAGCAAAAGATAAACTTACGCGGAAGGAAAAATACAGAAAATCAAATCGCTCACCAAAAAATTCCAGATAACGAGATATCACAATCAGATCATACGATGAGGGCCGTGAGGCAAGTGCAGATGAACCGAATAAGCCTCCAAAGAAACTAGAAGAAAGCAATACAAAAACATACACTGAAGAAGAAGAAAGAAGAAGAAGAAAGAAGAAGAAGCGAGGTGAAGCTATAAACTTCTCATATTGATTATCTACTCAAAACACATTAATGAATGTATCTTTTCTATACTCGCATCATTCCTTCTTCATTCCTTATTTTTTATACTTTAAAACTATTATTTTAATAATTAATCGGGTTGAAGCCACATATCATAATCATATGCTTTTCGTTTATTCTGGCGCACAATTTTTCCAACATTATTTATTAAAATTTTTATTACTTTATGAACGAAAAAAAGAGAAAGAATTTTTTCTTTTGGCTGCCAAGTTATTATTGTTGTTGTTCAAGTAAGAGACTACAAATTTACGACATCAGGTTACGTTGATGATCTTTAATTAGTGACATCAGCTTAAAAGTCGGTGCTGTTTCCAGTTTATTTACCGAAATGCCACTCGTAGTTTTCCTCTCTGGGTAGCTGAAGGGGCAGGATTTGTAAATAAGTAGAAAACGCGTGGGCACTACAGAAAGTTGCATGGAATTTTAGGGATTTTTGTTACGAGGAGGAGATTAAAACACGTCAACGTCGCTTAAACTATTCGCGATTCGAGAGAGAAGGGGTCACGTGAGAGATGTGGAGATTAATAAAGCCACGATATATTCGGATGACTATACACTCCAAAACTAAAACAGTTGATGGGCTGGGCCGTCTCGGAAACTTGATACCAATGATTATGGATGGCCATTCGGTATTTTGGGTTTCTCGTAACTCTAGTAGATACTAGAGATTTAAAATTCACACAGGAACTTAGCTACATATGTTTGATTTGGTTTATATGTCTCGATTCGGATCCGTTCATAAAATTAAATTGAAAATCAACATAGAACCAAAAAATATATTCGGATTCAGTTATAATTGGCAAGTTAACTACTTTGTTATAATTTTATGATTTACAATCACTAAATGAAAAGTAGACTTGTAAATAAAATAAAATGGTTTAATATTATGGATTTTTGGGTTTGAAAATGATCTAGAAAGCGTGTGTTGAGGGAAACAATTTTTATACTGGATATAATTTACATTAAAATTAAAAAGAAAACTCAATCACTTTCTTGCTTAACATGGACTCTGTTTTGAATTGAATTCAGTGATAACTAGTTTTTTAAAAGTTTTTGAATAGAACAATAGTCTAAAGAATTTACTAAAATAAAATCAAAATGCATAATATAATTTAGGGTTTCCTTTAAAAGAAAAATACAAATCAAGTTATCAATAAGGCAATAACCCCTAGTTCATTTTTGACTATTAGTTTGCGTGAACCTTCCAATAAGGCACTATTATGGGCCCATAAAAACCGAATCAAATAAAACTATACTTTCGACACACAGCTCAGGCTTTCAGGCCCAAACTTAGAAATGGTAACGTATATGTAGTTCTCCACGGTCGGTAGGTGACCTAGTAATAGTATCATATATATATATAACCATGATTAACAGCCAGTGACATCTACCTAATCTCCCTTTAATCAATCATTGTTAAATAATTAGTTGACGTCCCCAACGTAATCCACAATCCCTTTAAATTTACCTTTGTTTCTTTCTCGCAACATAGGACAATTAAATTATGTTAATTTTTAGAATTAGGTAATAAAATAGCACCCACGAGAAAACGTCGGACCGGCAGTTCGACACTGACCTTGGTCGAAACAAATCGTGCGGCCGAGTTTGTAGCGTAGTCGTTAAAATTTAATTATTTTAGTTAATTTATTTTGATTCCGTCGGTCCAATATTCCACTGTTTCCTGAACATTAAAATACATGATATAGCGACATGTCATATATACAAGACGTGTCAATGTACTGGTAAGAGTTTTTTTTCTAAAATTTTGCTATTATGAAAAATTTAATGGTTGGGCACAAAGTGTTAAATCTTTATATTAAAATTTCGGCAAGCCGTCGAAGGCAAAAGATGTTCACACTATGGGTCTTTCGTCGACATCGAGCATGACTTGAAAACAATAAAAAAAAAAAAAAGTGGGCGAAAACGGAATTTAGTAATTCATGAAGGGTCGTTTTCGCATAACCCATTTTGGGTCACTAAACAAAAGGAAGTTTGGGATTGTGAGTAATGACAATGAGAAATGAGTCATGACATGGTCTCCACTATAACGAGAACCGGTTCTAAAACCAATTGGAACAAATACGTGTTTACAATTTTTTATATTTTTGTAAAATAATCAACAATTATTTTAAAAATATTATGATAAAATAATATAAAACGATTATTTTTTTTTGCCCTTGTTAAATTCAGATACGGTTCTAATTATAATCAATAAAATTTATTTCCTCCATCCATTTTATTTTGGTTTAAAAAAACTGTTAACCATATATGTATGATTCATAACGATAACGCAAAACAATTCTAAGCATAAATTCTGTTTAGACAGATTTTAAATCAAGTTATGTTTTAAACTTGCTAATTTTTGGAACTTGAAGCTGTTAAATATTAGTCATTGGATTTAATCAAGGAAGTAGGAATGTAACCATTAGGATATGATCGATTGGTTTATGGGATAAAAGGGAAATTGATATAAAAAAATGTCAAATAGAGTTAAGGATCAATCATTTGATACGTGCGTGATCTTCACGAGCTATTTGTTGGCTATATATGCTATTGTTCATAAAACTTTTGCTCGCAAAGTCTCACCTTTTTACTCAACTATTTGATGCAAATATTAAGCTTTATTCTACTGCAAAAAAAATCTTTAATATCGCCCTTTTCTGAAATAATTCCATGTAGTAAAAGATCGATATTGGTATTCACTCTATTATTTTAAGTAACGTTTAATTTTTCTTTCAAACAAATTAAGAATTTTATTGTTTTTTAAAATTAAATAAAGAAAATTTTATCTATTTTATGCATTATAAACTGAAATTCACTTATGATAAGATAAAACAAAAATTTACTAAGACATTATTTTTTTATGAAATAGAAAAAGTATTTGATAGTTATCATATATATCTCGAATCTTGTTTTTACGTTGCATCAGATCCCATCAGCCAAAAAAGATTCTTCATAAGTAATTGAAAATTTTAACCAATATCAAAAACTTTTAAAAAATGTTACAAAATCTCAAGCAAATATAAATTATTGAGAAAGAATTTGAAATAGTTAATTACAATTTTTTGGTATGATAAACTATGAACCGATTTGTCAATAAAATGAGAAGAACTATGACCTATAAATTTGAGCAAGTATATATTTTGTCAATATAATTACATTATGCGGTTGGTGATTTGGAAGATTAAAACAAAGAAAATACTAATACGAATTAACGCTACATATCTGGGTTTAAGAAATAATATTAAGTGTATATAACAATAGAAAATGTTTTATATGTTTTATATATGGGCTGGTCAACTCGCGTTATATGGTAATAAAAATTAATTTTATAGCTTTAGATTTCAACATGAATAATTTATATTTAAGTGCAATTCCATTGGCTAATTGTAAAACTAAACAGCACATATACTCCATTGGCTGATTGTAAAATGAGACAGCATAACATAACATCCATTACCTCCATCGCTAATGGGACCACAACTGTCAAAAATATTCGATGAACTAATGGCAAATGCATTGGACATAGATATGTAAGATTATTAAAATAAATAACTATGCTTATCGAATAAATTGTGTGTCGTTTACTTGTTCGTCGTATCAATTCAATGTTATAATTTATGGATGACTTAAGTGGTACACGTTATCAATCTAACATGTAAATTTATATCTTCTACGAACAATGTAGTTAAAATATTATTTTAATTTGGGTTTTGGCAAAAAAATATGCTCATCAAATTACACACAAATTGGTACAAGCCTACGTTGAGGATGTCAATTGTGTAACAAATCGAAACCATAGCAATTGCTCAGAAAACTTCAATAAGATCAAACAAAAACCATCAAAATGAAGAAGAGGGTTTCTAAATTGTATCATAACTGCATATTCTAAAAATCGATTGGTAACGCAACATTTTTAAAATTTTGATTTTCAGATGTAAATTACTGAATAATTTTAAAACGTTACAAATCTATTTTAGATTCCATCATATTTTATTTTAAGTATGTTTGAAACATACATAACCATGTTTTAAACATGAAAATAGTATGAATGTTTGAACTAGCTAAATCTTGTCTTAAAAAAATAGCATAACACTCAAACCTATTATCTGTTGGATATCTATAAATACGAATATAATCTGAACTAGAAAAGAAAAGAAAAGGAAAACTAAATAATATTACTATTTTAAAATTAAATACTTATGTGAGTAAAACTTAAACTAAAACCAAATGATATGGGATAAACATATTCGTATTAGATTTAATTTACTGTGAATACTGTTTGGGGCGAAGGTAAGGGAAACGAACAAAATGGTAGTGAGGCATTAACTCCCACTATGGAAAGAGTTGGTCTGGAGATACCAATTCCTCTCAACAGTAAAATTATTTAACTACACTTACTTAACAAAGTGAAATAGTATGACACATTAAATAATAAAAACTCGATGAATAGATTACTCGACGGCGACATTAACTGAGTTCGATTCAGAACTTCATCTCGGTTATAAACTTGTAAGGAAAATGAAAATAAATGACCGACAAAAATAATAAGAGAGGTGACACGAAATAAGTGGGCAACACCTGCCACGTGTAAAAGAACGTAAATGCGATCCAGAGAATCTTTTTACTGCTCCGATTATAATCCTCCACGAGTCAAGTTAAAACCTAACTCACTGTAAGAAAACTGATCAGTAATGCAATTCTAAATTCCACATGTTACTAATCGAAATCTATGGTAGAAACGCCAGATTGATAAAGTCAGTTTACTTTAAAAATATGATTTTAAAATTCATGTCAAAACAATTGAGTGGAACTTTTCTAATGTATGAATTATGGTATATGTTATTTAGATACAATAAAACAAAACTATCATTAATGGAAATTTTACTTACATATTTAGTAAAAAATATTTTATAAATTAATACTAACTTAAACATGGTAAACTAAAACTAGAAAATTTACAAAATCTTTGAGCAAAGATCTTACAGTATTTACTAACAAAAGAATTGTTGACTTTTGTAATTGAGGAAAGAAAATAAAATCTAAAAACAGAATTTTGTTGTTTCTTTCTTTTTGAAGAAATACGAATTAAAAAATGCTAAATCAACCTCTAAATCAGGTCATTTTCCATGGCGTTGAGTTATCTTTTGAGTTAACAAACGTACGAAAGATATAACTCAAGATTTTAATAATCCATAACACATTTGAATTCAAACTCAAAACTAAAAAAATATATAATTCATGGTTGGTAACATTTTTGAGGTATTGTGAATTAGACCATAACTCAAACTAAATCAATGGTAATTCAAACCATACTTTTAATGTATGGTTGGTAACATGAGTTAGCATATTTAGTTTTGACTAAGAATTTACTGATAACTCAAAACATTACAAATCTATTATTTACTAGATGATCAATATGCATGTTATACAAATTATTTTATTTAAAAATAAAATAATGATAAAATTAGACAAAATATTAATAATTATACTAGTTTATATGTTATTTTATTTACAATCTATTATCAACCTAAAAATTGATATACAAATAACTATATGTGTTAAGCTATTTGGTTAAAAATTCTTAAAAGTAGAAATGTTAATTTTAAAAACAATTATAATCTTTTAAAATATTTTAGTTTCAATTTTTTAAAAAATTTTAAATTGTCAAGTACCGTAAGAAAAAAATAAAATTTAAAATATTTTTTTATAATTTTTTAAGTCATATTATTAATTAATTTATAAAAAGTAAAATATAAAATGTTTATTTTATTTATTGAAGAAGTTAAGAAATAAAATTAAAATTAATAAAAAAGTAAAATATGAACATTAAAATTAATGACAAAATAATTTCAAAATTAATGAAATGTGTTATTAAGTATACTTTGTATTTAATATTAAAGAGATTGGACCAAGAAAAGAAAACAAAATCTGAATAAATTAAAATTAACAAAAAGTAAATACTGACAAAATAATTTAAAATTAATGAGTCTTTTTATTAATTATACTTTGTATTCAATATTAAAGAGATTGGACCAAGAAAATAAAATAAAATCTGGTGGGGAAAATAAAAAGAGAAATAAAACAAAAATCTGAAATCCCGTCGACGAGATTGCGAGACTCAGAAAAAGAGAAAGAGAGATTACAGAAGAGAAAAACTCAGTAACGGCTTTCACTGATCCATCGCCTTCAAATCATCAAACTTCTTCTCCGTCCTTAAAAGAAAACTCTATCTATAAATTCACAGTTTCTCTGACTTTCCAAAATCATTCAACTTTCACTTCTTTTCTCATTGCTAAATCTTTTGTTCTCTCTCTCTCTCTACCCATCCTCCATCAAAGCTACAGAGCTCGCAGGAACAGAAGGTACTCTCGCTTTCTCAGAATCTATCATCGGAAAATTTATCAGAATTTCTGTAATTTGTTTCGTGTGGTCGAAAGAAAGCAGTTTTGATTTCTCCGGCTCCAAACTCGTTGACTTTTCGTTTTTGCTCTCTCTCTCTCCCCTCTTTTTCAGATAGATTCCAAAGTTCCTCGTCTTACTTCTTCTCCCATAGATTCCGACTGGGGTCTGCTTGTAACCTCTAGAAAACTATTGAGTTCCTCGAAAAACGGTCGATTCTACTCGTAAAGGGTTTTCCCGAAAAAATCCAAGTATCTCGGGAAAATTGCTGATCTCTAGCGAGTCACACCATCCACCATTCTGTTTTGATTTTTTCATCTTCCATACGTTTCTCACAGAGAGAACGTTGATTCCGGAAAACCGTTTTCACCCTTTCTGAAAAATCTGCTAAAAAGTTCGAATATTTATTCCGATATCTTTTAATTTCTGTTGATTTATTTTTTAAACTTTCCCTTTCTGGATGCACAGAAATATAAAGAGCTTTTTAAGTTCCTTCTATTCTCTATCTCTCTTCTTCTCTTAACTAGCTGTAAATATGTCAGAATCTGCCGTCTTTTGCTAAATCCGATAATCTGGTACGGATTGTCTCCAACTATTTTGATGAATTATCGCCATTGTTGCTCACTTTTCCCCTTCTTATTTTTCTTTTAAAAAACATTCAGGATGTTGGAGAAGGTTGAGACTTTTAACATGAACAGGGTAATCGATGAATTTGAGGAAATGACAAGAAACGCAGATGAGGTCCAGAAACAAATCTTGAAAGAGATTTTAGAGAAGAACAAATCGGCCATTTACTTACAAAACTTGGGACTCAATGGAAACACAACAGACCCGGAAGCTTTCAAAGCAATGGTTCCATTAGTCACTGATCTTGATTTAGAGCCTTACATCAAAAGAATGGTGGATGGTGATACTTCTCCTATTCTCACAGGCCAGCCCGTTCCAGCCATTTCCTTAAGGTTTTTTTTTTACGAAAAAGAACTTGTTAAAAAATTATCTCTTTGCTTTATCATTGGTTTGTTTCTCCTTTTCTCTGAGATAAATGAATGAATCTGTTATAAACCACAGCTCTGGAACCAGTCAAGGCCGTCCAAAGTTTGTTCCTTTCACTGATGAATTAATGGAGAACACATTACAACTGTTTCGCACTGCTTTTGCCTTCAGAAACAGGTATAGTGAATTAGTGATTGATTGTGTTCCCCACATTTATCCACACTTTTCTCTGTGTCCATCCATGGATGAACGCGAAACTAAAGAACATGTGACGTTTCTGTTCTTTAATTTGTGCAGGGAATTTCCAATTGATGACAATGGGAAAGCTTTGCAATTTATCTTCAGCAGCAAGCAGTACATATCAACGGGAGGTGTCCCGGTTGGAACCGCAACCACAAACGTATACCGGAACCCTAAATTCAAAGCCGGGATGAAATCTATACAATCCCTTTGTTGTAGTCCCGACGAAGTTATCTTCAGTCCTGATGTCCATCAAGCGTTGTATTGCCATCTCTTATCCGGAATCCTGTTCCGTGACCAGGTGCAATACGTCTTTGCCTCCTTCGCTCACGGTCTAGTTCACGCATTTAGAACATTTGAACAGGTTTGGGATGAGATCATTATAGATATAAAAGACGGTGTCTTAAGCAACCGTGTCACTGTCCCATCAGTCCGTAACGCAATGTCCAAGCTGCTGACACCTAACCCTGAACTAGCAGACAAAATCCGCACAAAATGTATGAGTTTGAGCAATTGGTATGGACTCATTCCTGCGCTCTTCCCGAACGCAAAGTATGTTTACGGGATTATGACTGGCTCGATGGAGCCGTATTTGAAAAAGCTAAGACATTACGCTGGCGATCTACCTCTTGTAAGTCATGACTATGGTAGCTCGGAAGGATGGATTGCTGCTAATGTTACCCCAAGATTGTCTCCAGAGGAAGCTACATTTGCAGTCATTCCGAACCTCGGCTATTTCGAGTTTCTCCCCGTGTCTGAAACAGAGGAAGGAGAGCAGAAACCAGTTGGTTTAACTGAAGTCAAAATTGGAGAAGAGTACGAGGTTGTCATCACAAATTACGCAGGTACACATATATATATATACCCAACAAAATCTTTCAGCTTTAATCCGATTTTCACCAAGTTACTTGAAATTCATTTTGATCCACATTAAATGAACAGGGTTGTATCGATACCGGCTTGGAGATGTGGTTAAGATCATTGGTTTCTACAACAAAACCCCACAACTCAAATTCATATGCAGGAGAAACCTAATTCTCTCAATCAACATCGACAAGAACACCGAAAGGGACCTTCAGCTTTCGGTAGAATCCGCAGCAAAGAGACTCTCAGAAGAAAAGATCGAAGTTATCGACTTCTCAAGCCACGTCGACGTCTCGACAGATCCAGGACATTACGTTATATTCTGGGAAATATCAGGTGAAACAAACGAAGATGTTCTTCAAGATTGCTGCAACTGTCTAGACAAAGGATTCATCGATGCGGGCTATATGAGTTCCCGAAAATGCAAGACTATTGGAGCTTTAGAGCTGAGAGTTGTTGAAATGGGAACTTTCAGGAAGGTTCAAGAACATTTTATCGGGCTTGGTTCATCAGCTGGACAGTTTAAGATGCCAAGATGTGTGAAGCCAAGTAATGTTAAGGTTCTTCAAATTCTGTGTGAGAATGTGGTGAATAGGTTCTTCAGCACAGCTTTTGACTGAAATTGCGGAATCAGGAAAAAGTTGTTCACTTGTTTATTGTCTTTATTGTTAATACATAGTTTACTTCTGCTGTTTCATTCAATATCAGGATGAGAACTTTTTATGTTTATATAGAAATATGTATCACAGTCGCTCTATTTGTTAAAACCAAATAAGTAATGTACCCCTCACCCAAAAAATTCTAAATAATTTTTATATTATTTTTCAATATATTTTGAAATGTTTTACAAATAATATTCTTCTCTCTTTTATACTACTTTAGCCAAAAAATTCCATAAAAATTAATTATAAAATATGTTACAAACTTATTAATTATAACGGTTGAACCGGATTCGGTTCGATTTAATTGGTTCGGGTCTTTTGAGTCAAATCTGATGCACACAATTTGCTCTTCAAGTTTCCTGAGTTGGTTCGAGAAATTTTAACTTTTGATTTTTCTCACTTTCCATATAAGAAAATATCGTTAGATTTCTATTTATTTCTTTTTCTTATTCCTTCATTTCTTTTGTTTATTTAATCCTGTTTTTTTTTCTCCGTTTTTATATAACTTGGATGTCCTAAAAAGTTAATTATTTTATTTTTCTCTCTCTTTTCTGTCTCGAGCCCCTCCCTTCTTTTTCTATTTTTTTTTGTTTTTTTTTCTCTTTTAGATCCTCGCCGGCGGCTTCTTCCTCCGGCGTGTCCTCCAGCGTGTCCTCCGGCGCTTTTCACCGGCGGTTTCTTCGTCCGGTGGCAACCAGTCTACACCGCGCTCCCGTTCTGGGATCCGTCCGCTCGTGCGCATGCCGCGTAGACAGCTCGGAGGTGTCCTCCTCGCACGCCTGTCGCACGTCTTCGGGCGACCGCACCCGTGGGTGCTCCTTCCCGCGAGCCGAGCCTTAGGTGCCTTTCTGGGTGCCTAAGCTCCCGAGCCGCGCTCGAGTTTCCTCTCTCCCATGCCGTGCTCGAGCTCCTCGCCCGTACGTGCTGAGCTCCCTGACGCATCTGACCGCAGTCGAGCTCCTTCCCCGTACATGCCGAGCTCCCCAAGGCATCTCCAGCTGCTCGCACGCCGAGTCACACGAGCACGTGCGGGCCCGACCGGGTGCCGAATTCCCGTCGAGCTCCTCGCCTGTACGTGCCGAGCTCCCAAACACGTCCCCAACTACCCGTGCGAGCTCCTCGCTCATACGCACCAAGCTCCTCGACGTGCCTCCATCTGCGCACGCGCCAAGTCACACGAGCGCGTGCGTGCCCGACCGGTTGCCGAGATCCCATATGCGCGTGTAGAGCTCCCCGGAGATTCCTTGTTGTCCAGTGCGCCGAGCTCCCGCGTGCCCGTGCCGAGCTTCCCCGGCACATCTGCGTGAGCTGTCCTTGGGTCGCCCTTGCGCTGCCCGCACGCGGGTCTGCTCGGGTCCCCTTTGCGCTTTGGTTCACGTGCTTTGAGCTATGCACGACCGTGCGCGAACTACCCTCAGTTCGCCCTCACACTGTCCTCGCATGGTGCTCATCCTTGCACGTGATGCATGCGAGCTCTCCTCGGCCTCGTGCGAGCTCGCCGTGCTATCTTGTGCACGAGCCGTCGCGCAACGTGCTCCTACGTGCTCTGGTGTTGTTTGTTGGCTTGCAATGGCGACACAGAACCAATTTGGGCCTTACATGAAGTCCTATTGCTCCAAGTCGAGCATTCACGATCTTCGATATTCTGGTTTGATCGAATAATCTACCGAGGTCATTATCCCCGGATTGACAGATTCTCCTAAATTTTCTCCACCGGGATACTGCTGTGTTTATGAGGTCTAGTTTCGATCGTGCGGGCTATCCTTCCCACTTCCTGAAATTCTTATACATCTGATGCATGAAATTGGGCTTACATTACCGCAGTTGTGTCCTAATTTTATTCGAATTGTGGTCGGATTGTAGACGCTGGCAGAAGAAGAGGGGTTTTCCTTTGACTTACCGATTATTGCCTGACTATGTGGTGTGAAGGTGAATTCTGCTTGCCGGAGTACCTTCTATTTATCCCCCAATCCGTCGCGAGGGATACTTACTGTGCTCCTTGATAAAGACGTGAAGTGGCGAAACTCTTTTTTTAATTTTAGCGTAGATAAGATTACATATAGTGACATTTGTTTTCTGGCCTTGGCTAGATGGTCACATCGGTGTGTTAGATCTGTGACTTTCATGTTTTGTGCATTGTCGACATCGTTGCTTCCATGACATATGTTTTATCCTTTGCAGTTACGCTTAAGAGAGCTCTGGGAGAGTGACGACATTGAAGTGTTGGTGATCATTCTACAGGAGGCCTTGACGCATTTGAGTTCTTTTTCTCGAAATCGAATTCGTTGGTCTCAACATCGATTTCGTAATCGGGATTTTCGAGTGATACAAGATTCTAATTCTCCTAACCTCGATTTAGGTTTGTTTTTGTATATCATTTATGATCGGTTTTTGATTTGCAGGTTTTTTTATAACTCAGTCGTTTGGCCGCCCCCTTTTTTTGTTCAGGTGTTCCACTTGACTCCTCAGCTCTTACGATGTCTGGTCTTGTTTATCGTGCCGAAAAAAAGGCCGCTGTTGAGAAGGTCACTGTCGATAAGGCTACCGATGATGCTACTATGGGTCGGGGTGAGGCTACTCGGCCTTCTAACATTTCTGACCCTCAGATCGTGCCTCCAGCTTTGCCCCTCGCTCTCCCTGGTTCACCTCCACGTTCCATTGTTGCGGCTCTTCCTGCTTTGGGCAGTGATTTCCTTCATGATGCCATTGACCTGGAGTGCCCCCTTGTCATGCCTTCTTCTGCGCTAGTTGACGGGATGGTTGTCGCTGGAGAGAGCTCTCAAGGTCCTCATATTGATGGCGAGGTCGGTAATCACCGTGTCATTAAGCGTATACATCCTACTCCGAACCATATTAGACCTTGGAGCGGCACTAACAAATTAAGGCATTTCTTCCAATTTGAGTACAACTCTAATTCTAACATCGTTGAGGATCCCGATGCTAAGCACCACATCGCCCAACAATTTAGGAAGCCTGGATGCAAACTTCTTTCATTCGATACGTTGGGCAAGGAGCACTGGGAGGACTAACTCAGCTTCTCGAAATGTCTCGCAAATGTAAGTTTCCTACTCTCTTTATCCTCTCGTCTTGCCGTTGCCACGTTTTCATGTTGATTTTTTTTATATCTCATGGCGGAGTATAATCGCTCCATGAACTTATACGAGAGGCGAATGCGGTTTCCTAGTGAAACAGAGTTTCGTTCGGCGACAAAGATGATAAAATCATTAGAGTCCAAAGTGAAAAAGCTTTCCGCCCTCAAGGAGAGTGATGCCGATAAAGTGAAATCTGTTGACAAGGTCATGCTCCAGTTGAATCGTTCTGAGTATGCGCTTAAGGAGACAAAGATTTCTCGTGATGATTACGAAAAAAAGTTGTCGAACGCCATTACTCAAAACTTTGACCTTTTCGAGAAGAATGTTCATGTCACTACCGAGGTTAGGAGCGTAAAGCTTAAGTATAATGCTTTTCTTGAGGTTCGCAATCAGGATGTGGGTGTTGTTCGCACTGCACGAGCTGAATTCTAGAACGAGGTGAAGGCGCATATTGATCGCCTTCGATCGAGAGCGAATTCGGAGCTTATTGGGGGAGATTATCAAGGGCGAAATGGAGGATTTGAATGATGAGCTTAATGTTGCCATCACGGACAAAGAGATCAGTGCCCGTGAGTTTCTCGATGTTGAGGACGCGATTCCAGAGATTGATTTGTCACGTTTGGAGTTTTTGACGCTGAACTCTCCAGAGTTAGTCCTAGCTATGGGGTTTGAAGTTCCGGAGTGTGAGCCCATGGATACTTCGTTTGATGAGTTTGGTTCCAACCTTGGTATCATGTGCCTCCCTGGGTCGATCATCGGCAATGTTTGCATCCCAGCTCCCTATTGCTGATGTTCGATTTTTTTTGTTGTCCCTTTTTTTGTTTTAGCAATTTGATATGCTTTGTTGTTATCGTCATTGGACGAAGTTATGATTTATTTTGTTCGGTGCTTTATCAATTGGCTTTAACGAAACGCTCATCGTTTTTATAATGGCTACTTGTCCGTATTCATTACGAGTAACTGCTTGTACTTTTTTTTATTGTGCCGAAGTGATTCTCGTTTTTGTAACGACTACTTGTCCGTATTCTATACGAGGAGGTGCTTGCGTTATTTTTTTTTGTTTTGGCGTAGTGCTTTTCATTTTTGTAACAATTACTTGTCTGTATTTTTTACGAGTAGCTGGTTGCGCTCTTTTTTATATTTTGGCAAAATGCTCCTCGTTTTTGTAACGGCTAGTTATCCGTGTTGTTTATAATGAGCTGCTTGCAATTTTTATATTTTGGCGAAGTACCCCTCGTTTCTGTAATGACTACTTGTCCGTATTATTTACGAGGAGCTGTTTGTGCTCTTTTTTATATTTTGCTGAAGTGCCCATCGTTTACGTATCGGCTACTTGTTTGTATTGTTTATGAGGAGCAGCTTGCGCTTTTTTGTATTTTGGCGAAATGTCTCTAGTTTCTGTAATGACTACTTGTCTGTATTCTTTACGAGGAGCTGCCTGTGCTTTTTTTTTTTTATTTTGGTGAAGTTCCCCTCGTTTCTGTAATGGCTTCTTGTCTGTATTCTTTACGAGTAGCTGATTGCGCTCTTTTTTTATGTTTTGGCTAAGTGTTTCTCGTTTTTGTAACGGCTACTTGTCCATATTTTTACAAGTAGCTGCTTGCGTTTAATGTGATTTCTCATTCGCATCGCGTTATCTGGAAGAAAATTCGTAGAAAAAGAAACTTTATTAAATTTTTATTGAATTGGTATGCTGAAATGAAACAATTTAACAAAAATATTTCTTGAGATGAATCATATTTTACGATCTCATCACTAGGTTTCGGTCAAGGGTCTCTAGTGCATATACTCCGTGTTTAATTATTTTTGCGATCTTGTATGGATCTTCCCATGTGATCCCCAACTCTCCTGCCCCAACCTCTGCAATAAAAACGCTCATCGTTTTTATAATGGCTACTTGTCCGTATTCGTTACGAGTAACTGCTTGTACTTTTTTTATATTGTGCCAAAGTGATTCTCGTTTTTGTAACGACTACTTGTCCGTATTCTATACGAGGAGGTGCTTGCGTTCTTTTTTTTTTGTTTTGGCGTAGTGCTTTTCATTTTTGTAACGATTACTTGTCTGTATTTTTTACGAGTAGCTGGTTGCGCTCTTTTTTATATTTTGGCAAAATGCTCTTCATTTTTGTAACGGCTATTTATCCGTGTTGTTTACAATGAGCTGCTTGCAATTTTTATATTTTGGCGAAGTACCCCTCGTTTCTGTAATGACTACTTGTCCGTATTATTTACGAAGAGCTGTTTGCACTCTTTTTTATATTTTGCTGAAGTGCCCATCGTTTACGTATCGGCTACTTGTTCGTATTGTTTACGAGGAGCTGCTTGTGCTTTTTTGTATTTTGGCGAAATGTCTCTAGTTTCTGTAATGACTACTTGTCTGTATTCTTTTCGAGGAGCTGCATGTGCTTTTTTTTTATTTTGGCGAAGTTCCCCTCGTTTCTGTAATGGCTTCTTGTCTGTATTCTTTACGAGTAGCTGATTGCGCTCTTTTTTTATGTTTTGGCTAAGTGTTTCTCGTTTTTGTAACGGCTACTTGTCCATATTTTTACAAGTAGCTGCTTGCGTTTAATGTGATTTCTCATTCGCATCGCGTTATCTGGAAGACAATTCGTAGAAAAAGAAACTTTATTAAATTTTAATTGAATTGGTATGCTGAAATGAAATAATTTAACAAAAATATTTCTTGAGATGAATCGTATTTCACGATCTCATCACTAGGTTTCGGTCAAGGGTCTCTAGTGCATATACTTCGTGTTTAATTATTTTTGCGATCTTGTATGGACCTTCCCATGTGATCCCCAACTCTCCTGCCCCAACCTCTGCAATATTTTCGAACACTCTTCGTAGTACCAGCTCGCCTATGCCGAATCTCTGAGTTTTGACTCTCGAGTTGTAATATCTTTCCGCGTTTTGGTGGTAGTTCTGTAGCCGTATCAGTGTTTGGTCTCGTCTTTCATGTATTACATCAAGATTATCTTGCAACATCCCTTCGTTGATTAATTCATTTTCCGGAGCAGACTTCCTTTGTAGACTTGGGATTGCGACTTCGGCGGGAATGACTGCTTCAACCCCGTAAAGTAGCGAGAATGATGTTTCGTTGGTAGACTTTCGCGGAGTAGTTTGGTATGCCCATAATACTCCTTTTGTTATAACCAAATAAGTAATTTATCTCTTACACAAAGAATTCTGAATAGTTCTTATATTATTTCTCAATATATTTTGGAATGTCTTACCAATGAAATTATTCCCCATTTTATACTAATTTAGACAATTAATTTCATAGAAATTAATTGCAAAATATGTTATAAATCTATTAATTATGATAGTTACAAAATAGATAGATTCAACAAAATTTATGATCTGGTTGAAACCGGTTTGGTTAGATTTAATTGGTTCGGATCTTTTGAGGGGAATGTGGTGCCCACACTACTATGCTTTTTTCTGCGCCTATTAATACAAACATTAAATACTACTTCACCCGAAGTCCTTTACCATTTTCTTCTCCTGAAACGTATTTTCTATAAGAAGAAGTTTGGTACTTTGATACAACTATTAGACAAAAACATGTACTCTCAGACGACTACGAAACTTAATACTATCGACTTAAAACAAATGGTCAGAAAGAAACTCTTCGGTGTGAGAATCCTCTGTACGATTCTTACGAACTCATCTCTTTTGCTCACATCATCGAACGTAAACTACTACCTCTCTCTCCTCTAACTCGGCCGTCTAGTTTGTGTCTACGAGCTCAAATGGATAAAGATAAAGACGAGTCAGACGACTATTATTCCTTTGCTTCCAGGACGACGACGCGTTCTATTCATCGGCCGAAATATTTGTGGAACAAAGTGACGAAATGAAGGGAAAAAAATCAAGAAAAAGATATCTGATAGTACTTTTGGAATTAGGCGGAGTTCGTGTTACAAGAGCTTGTTTGTTTGTCACTTTGTCTCATATACAAACAAGTCTTTTTTGCAGTTGTTTATGTGATGACAAATTGAGTGTTTAAAGGTTTTCTTACGAAAGTCAACGTAGTTTTTTTCATGGCCATTGTATTTGGCTCCGGAAGGATCTGGTTCTTTGCATGCTTTTGTATAATTCTATGTTTAAAATTTCAGTAAAATATTCCGAGGAAAAAAATAAGAAGTTTAGATTGTGGTATTTTCTTCACAAGAGAAACAAGATTGTGTGATATTTTCTTTCAAGTACATGATGTTAATTTTACCAAGGAAATTATTTTGAATGAGATTACGTTAAAGCCCATATAGGCCCATGTTAAATGCTCAAATTCCCTATTACAAACCTAACTGATAGGGATGCCAAACGTTCAGCTCATGTCCATCGGACTCTATCTACTGTGATCATTTTTTTTTAATGATCGTAAGGAACCGACCTGTTTTGTTTACAAATTTTATTGAAATATCCAAATGGGTTGGTCAGTGAGATTAGTTTTTTTTAAAAAATTATATAAAATCTCCTAAATAATATATATTAATATAAAAATCATTATACCATAATTCAAAAATATTAAAATAAATAATTTTAAACGAAAATTTAAAATTATTGTTTAAAAGTTCAAAAACAGTCTCCGAAACTAACACTCCATTGAAAAGAAGATAATATTTTATTTTTATTTTACAATTCTTCATCTTGTTATTCACATATGATATTTTTATAAAATAAAAATTAATATAGAATTTGTGATCTTGTAATTATAAAACTAATAAAAAATATTAACTTCAAATTTTCAAAATCCAACAATAGAATTGAAGAGCTTATGTTTTTTTTACTTCTCAATTTTATGTTAGCGGATTACCATACTTAATTTATTAGTTTAATAAATATTAAAATTAAATTTAAATTCTATTATAAATAAAATGTTTGATTTAAGGTTTTTTATCGGATATTCCATTAATCTATCAATTCACATGGGTTTGTATATTTGGTTTATGAACTGTGAGAGATTATTACTGATAAAGACTGTTTCTGATGTTCTGTTTTTGTGTTGCAGGTTTTAGAAAGATGAGAAGTTGATCGAATGAAAAAAAAAAACAAAGAAAGACACCAGGGATTTACGAGTTCAGGACCCAAACCGGTGTCCCTACGTCTCGCCGAGGTATTAGCTCGGAACTTCACTAAGAAATCTTGGCTCAAACCGAGCCCTTTACTCTTTTACAAGCGTTTTGCTATCTCTGTGTTTTCTCTAACTCTTTGCTCTCTCACTCTCATCTTTTACTCTCTCAGTTCACCCACTTATATATTGTTTACAACATAGAGTATTAGAACAAATACTAGGACTCTATTGGTTGACATTCTCGTCCCTTCTGTCTCTTGAGAATGTCTGCTGCAGTGGGTGCTTTCTGATGAGAAAGATTCTATGTTGGGCAGTCTGAATCATGTAGAGTCAACTGCCATCTTGATACTTGGTGTGTGCTTAATTAATTCCTTGCACGTACCCTTCTTCTCATAGAGTTAGATTGACTGAAAACTTGCCTTAAATAACCAAGACAGCTTCTTGATAGCCACCTGAAACAGAATGCCTCTGTTTCATCTTTTACCTGTACTTTTGTGAATTTTTCACCTTAGTAACTTCTTGCTTCAACAGAGTTTAAACCAAAAGTCTTCACAAAACTCCTCCTTGGTTTCAACTCCTTAGAATCCTTCTTGTAATGTGAAGTTCCTACCCCGGTTTTGATGCATCTTTAGTGATGAGACACTCTGAGCAGCTTCAATGCACCATGAAGCTTGCTCATAGGAACAACCTTGGTTAGTATATCAGCTGGATTCCATGTTGTTGAAATCTTAACTACCCCAATTGTTCCTTCTGATATCCTTTCCCGTATGAAGTGAACTTTGACATCTATGTGCTTTGTTCTCTCATGGAACACTGCATTCTTTGACAGTGCTATTGCACTTTGAGAGTCGCACATAATGTCTACCTTGCTCTGCTTGAATCCTAGTTCTGCAGTAATGCCTTTCAGCCAAATTGCCTCCTTGGCTGCTTCACACAAGGACATGTATTCTGCCTCAGTAGTGGAGAGTGCAACCACTGACTGCAGGCCTGATTTCCAGCTGATGGTGTTTCCTCCGACTGTGAATACCCTTCCTGAGACAGACCTTCTCTTATCAGGATCAGTGGCGTAATCTGAGTCACAGTAACCCTGAATTTCAAAACTTCCTTCACGTTTGTACTTCAGACAGAAATCTTTAGAACCTTGCAGATATCTCATAACCCATTTTACAGCTTGCCAATGTTCTTTTGTGGGTCTTGTCATGAATCTGCTAATTACTCCCACTGTGAAAGCAAGATCAACCCTTGTGCCTATCATCAAATACATGATACTCCCAATTGCATTTGAGTAGGGAACAGACTTCACGAATTCAGCTTGATCAATTATTTCAGAATCTGTTGCAGCCTTTAATCTGAAGTGAGCACCCAGTGGAGTGTTCACAGGTTTGCATTGATCCATCTTGAAGTTTCTCAACACCTTTCTGACATATTCCCTCTGTGAGAGTTCCAATATTCCTTCTGTTCTGTCTCTTTTGATCTCTATACCCAGAATTTTCTTAGCTGCTCCGAGATCCTTCATCTCAAACTCTTCATTCAGTTGATTTTTGAGTTTTTGTATCTCCTCCTTGTCCTTTGAGGCTATCAACATATCATCTACCTACAGAAGCAAGTAGATATATGTTTGATTAGATAACTGTTTGAAGTATACACAAGGATCATACCTGCTCCTTTGGTAGTTTGAAGACGTCATGAATTCATCAAACCGTAAGTTCCACTGCCTAGGAGACTGTTTCAGTCCATAGAGAGATCTTTTGAGTAGACAAACTTTTCCATGTGCCCCATCTTCTTCATATCCCTCCGGTTGATCCATCACTATGTGTTCTTCCAATCCTCCATGTAAGAAGGCTGTCTTTACATCTAATTGCTCAAGCTCCAAGTCATAATGTACCACTATTGACAATAGGAGCTTGATAGATGTATGTTTCACTACTGGGGAGAAGACCTCCTGGTAGTCTATGCCTTCTTTCTGTGAGTATCCTTTGGCAACCAATCTGGCTTTGTACCTGGGTGGCTCTACTCCTTGAATCCCTGCCTTCCTTTTGTAAATCCATTTGCATCCAATGGTTCTTACTGAGGAAGGTTTATCAATTAACACCCATGTATTATTCTTGATAAGAGATTTCATCTCTTCATCCATAGCTTCTTGCCATTTTCTTCTGTTTGGGCTTATCATGGCTTCTTGATATGATCTTGGTTCTGTCATATCACCATCTTCAGTTGCCAATAGAGCTAATCCCACTAGGTTCATTTCTTCATCAAATCTTCTTGGGGCTCTTATTTCTCTTCGTGATCTGTCTCTGGCCAGTTGATAATCGCTGAGATTTCCTTCTTCTGTTTCATCTTCTGAAACATCTTCCCCTGTCTTGCTGTTTTCTGCTGAAGTTTCAGCTTGATCTGTTTGATTTCTCTCAGGAGGTTCTTCACTGTTTTGTTGAGTTGGTCCCTGCAGCTCAATACTGAGAGTTCCTTTCTCACTGCTTTGTCCTCCATTTGTTTATGGGCTCTGATTTTCTATGTTCTTAAACATCACATTTTCCTGAAACACAACATCTTTAGAGACAATGCACTTTCTGTCCTCCAGAAGCCATATCTTGAATCCCTTTACACCAACTGGGTAACCCAAGAAGACTCCCTTCTTAGCTCTAGGATTCAGTTTCCCTTGATCTGAATGGACAAAAGCAACTGAACCAAACCTCCTTAGACCTTTGTAATCAGGTGGATGACCTGTCCACTTCTCATCTGGAATCATGAAGTCTATGGCTGAACTAGGACTTTTGTTTATCAAAACTACTGCTGTAGCAGCTGCTTCAGCCCAAAACTGTTTTCCCATTCCTGATTCACTGAGCATGCATCTCACCTTATTTAGGATGGTTCGATTCATCCTTTCAGCAACACCGTTCTGTTGGGGGGTATATGCACACGTCCTGTGTCTCATTACTCCTTCCTGTCTGCAGAATACATCAAATTCAGAATTACAGAACTCAAGCCCGTTGTCTGTTCTTAGAGCTTTCATCTTTCTGTTTTGTTGATTTTCAGTCAGTACTTTCCACTCCTTAAATTGTCTGAAAGCTTCATCCTTTGTCTTGATGAAGAATATCCAAGTCTTCCTTGTGAAATCATCTATGAGTGTTAAGAAGTACTGACATTTTCCTAAGGACAGTGGAACTGAAGGTGACCCCCAAAGATCTGAGTGTATATAATCCAGTTTCTCCTTAGTCACATGCTGAGCTGAGCCAAAACTTACTCTATGTGTCTTTCCATAGATGCAATCCTCACAGAATTTCACTTCACCCACCCTGGTTTTATCCAACAGACCTCTTCTAACAAGTACCTCTAAACCTTTAGTACCTATGTGGCCTAATCGACTGTGCCACAATCTGGATTCATCACTGACTTTCTCAGTAACATATACTTCTCCAAAGAGTGCTGATCCTTGCAGGAAGTATAGTGTGTCTATCTTCCTACCAGTTAGCAGAACTTTATCATCTCTTAATATGTCTAAGACACCTTTCTTGGATTGAAACCAACAACCCTTGTCCTCTAGAGTCCCTAGAGATATAAGATTCTTAGACATTTCAGGGACGTACCTTACTGATGTGAGAAGAATGGTTGATCCATCTTTGTTCAGGATTCTGATATTTCCAGTGCCCTTGACTGATGAAAATGTATCATTCCCCATTCTTACTTTCCCACTGTTGGTCTCCTTGAAGTCGAGTAACCATTCTTTCTTACACGTCATGTGAAAAGAACATCATGTATCAAGGATCCATGTTTCTGAAGTGATCTCAGGGAAGCTTATCAGGGCATCTGAAGCTACCAAAGCAGCAACATCCGTCATGTCTGAAACTGTATTTGATGATTCTCCCTTTTCTGATCTGTAATCTCTTGACTTGTTCCTGTCTTTCCATACCGAGCATTGCTTTTTGAAATGCCCTTCTTTCCCACAGATCCAACAAACTTTGGTTCCACCCCGAGACTTTGACCTGCTCTTACTCTTGTTTTTATCAGCTTGTTTACCTCTCTTTTCTGTTCTCCCTCTGTCCTGAATAAACAGACCATCTGAGCTATTTTTGGCTTGTTTACCATTAGCTCCAAGCTCCAGAACCTTTGACCTTATTGCAATGTAAATTTCCTCTAATGACAACGTTTTTTTGCAGTATTTCAGTGTTTCTTTAACTTGATCAAACTGCTTGGGAAGCGACATTAGAAGAATTATTGCCTGATCTTCTTCGGAAACAGAGACCTTTACATTTTCCAGGTTTGCAATGAGCTTTGAGAAGTCGTCTGTATTCTCTTCAATGGTCATGGAGTCACTCATTTTGTAACTGTATAATCTCTGTTTTAAGTAGATTCTGTTTGGGAGTGACTTTGCTAGATAGAGTTGATCAAGCACTTTGATCATTTTTGCAGCTGTTTTCTCTTTGATAATCTTCCTTAGGACGTTGTCTGTGACACTCAATATGATTGTCGATCTGGCCTTTCCTCTTTTCTCTTTAAGAGACTTGTCCATGGGTGTTGTTGAATCTGTTCCGAGAGGCTGTAGAGAGGTTGATACCTGTTCACCAGTACCACCTGTAGACTCCTCCATTTCAGTCACTTCTTCATCATCTATTCCTTCCAGCAAACCTAGCATCTCCAGATGGGCTAGTAACTTTTCCTTCCACAGCATGTAGTCTCCTCCTCCATCAAATTTCTCCATATCAGTTCTTCCTGAAGTCATCGTTTGAAGAAGGCTCTGATACCAATTTGTGAGAGATTATTACTGATAAAGACTGTTTCTGGTGTTCTGTTTTTGTGTTGCAGGTTTTAGACAGATGAGAAGCTGATCGAATGAAAAGGAAAAACAAAGAAAGACACCAGGGATTTACGAGTTCAGGACCCAAACCGGTGTCCCTACGTCTCGCCGAGGTATTAGCTCGGAACTTCACTAAGAAATCTTGGCTCAAACCGAGCCCTTTACTCTTTTACAAGCGTTTTGCTATCTCTGTGTTTTCTCTAACTCTTTGCTCTCTCACTCTTATCTTTTACTCTCTCAGTTCACCCACTTATATATTGTTTACAACATAGAGTATTAGAACAAGTACTAGGACTCTATTGGTTGACATTCTCGTGCCTTCTGTCTCCTGAAAATGTCTGTTGCAGTGGGTGTTTTCTGCTTGAGAAAGATTCTTTGTTGGCAGTCTGAATCATGTAGAGTCAACTGCCATCTTGATACTTGGTGTGTGCTTAATTAATTCCTTGCACGTACCCTTCTTCTCATAGAGTTAGATTGACTGAAAACTTGCCTTAAATAACCAAGACAGCTTCTTGATAGCCACCTGAAACAGAATGCCTCTGTTTCATCTTTTACCTGTACTTTTGTGAATTTTTCACCTTAGTAACTTCTTGCTTCAACAGAGTTTAAACCAAAAGTCTTCACAGATACAATACCTGTTCCTGAAACGTTAGCCACAAGAGGACTAAGTTGTGACAAAAGGTGTCAAGTATGCGGTATGGAAGGAGAGACTTCGAATCATGTGCTCTTCACATGCTCCATAGCAAGGCAAGTTTGGGCATTATCGGATTTTCCAACACCTCAATTCGGTTTCCAACAAGATTCAGTGTATGTTAACTTACACTATCTAATGCTTATGGGTAAAAACATTCGAATTCCCTTAGAAATTAGAAGATGTTTTCCTTGCGTTTTATGGATTCTCTGGAAAAATAGGAATAAGTTTTTCTTTGAAAACATCTCTTTTCTAGCTACGGAAACAATGGCTAAGATTAGAGAGGAAGTAAATGAGTGGTTTTTAGCTCAAGCTAAGGGTTGTAATCCAGGATTTAGTGTAGAAGAAGAGAATCCATCAAGTCAGAAGAGGTGGTATATGCCTAAGGTAGACGACTTCAAATGCAATGTAGGTAGTGTTTGGGATAAAAAGCTTTTGATTGCGGGTGGAGCTTGGGTTTTAAAAGATCATTTTGGTAATGGTTTTTGGCATAGTCGAAGATTATTTTGACAGATTCAGTCTGCAAAGAATACAAAATTCATTTGTATTAAGTGGGCAACGGAAAGTATGGTTTATCATAAGATAAATAAAGGGTGTTTTGCATTCGAAGATCCTGCTCTATTGGGTGTTTTGTTAAGACCCAAAGCGTGGCCATCATTTTTATCATACAAAGATGAGATAAATTAAGTGGTTGGAAGGTGGAATTAGAATCAAGAGAAACGAATAGTGGTTCGTATCTCATAGCAAGAACTGCGCTAATGAGACGATTCTGCCAATCGTATGTTGCAAGAGAACATACAAAATGGCTACATACTTTGTTTGTTTTTGATAAGCCATCAAGTGCTCTTTGAAGTTGTTCTTTTTTCAACCTCATTAACAGTTATGATATTGAGGTTTGAATGATGGTTGTATAGAATCGGTGTAACTTTTGTTGTAGGAGATTGATAGTTATTTTTAGGAAGCCGTTCTGACTTGCAGTCATAAAATTGTTCATGACTTCAAATGCAAGGCTCCAAATAATAGAAATAGTTAGAGTAATGACCCACATTTATCCCGTAATCATCCAAATGACTCCGTGTTATGTACGATTACTCATATGACCCGAAACTTTGGTTAAAAGTCATGAAAAGTATGATAACTTGATTTATTTACAATTATGCCATTATGTATTGAAAAAAAATTAAATAAGTAATTATGTCTACGGTCGTGTCTTTTCAGTCATTGGGTCGTGTCTTTTCAGTCATTGGGTCGTGTCTTTTCAGTCATTGGGTCGTGTCTTTTCAGTTTTAATAAAGAGTAAACTTTTCACCATTTCGACTTCAGATTTCCAAAACAAGAAAACTCTTTCACCATTCTCGGCGAAATTTTCGTGTTTCTACGTGTTTGTGTTCATTTTCGGCGACATTTTCTACGTGTTCGTGTTTCCTCGCGTTGGTGTTCGTTCTCTTTGACTTTTAGTGTTTCTTCCGTTGTGTTTTGTCGACTTCGTGTTAGTTTGAAGTTTTATTTTCTAGTTTTCCACCGCGGTAAGTCGTCTCTTCCAGTTTAACAGTCGCTATCTTTGGTATATTTTTCATATTTTCTTGCATGCATTGTGTAAAAATCGTTTTTTGACATAAATCGACGAAACATTCGAAATCAAAACCCTATCCTCTTTCGTTATTAACATATACATCGTTTGTTGTAGATTTTCTGAAACTCCGACACGGAATCCGGTAAGTTTTTATTCATTTAGATTAAAGTACAATTTTCGAATTTCCCTTGTATTGAGAAATATATTGAGATGGTGGTAGACTTAATTGTATATATTGCAGGTTTTTTGTATATATGGCAGATTTTTTTGTATATATGGCAGGTTTTCTGTATATAGGACAGATTTATTTTATTTTAATGACAAATTTATTTTCTTTTGATGGCAAACTTATTTTATGGAGACAAAAAAAAGAACGACCAAATGAGAGGCCCAAGAACATATGTTCCTTCTCTTTCTCGTTTTGTTAAATTCTTTTTCTGGACATAGTAATTAGACCCAAAGTGTAGAGTTAACGTTTTTCAACGGATATAGACATGAATGAACTGCTTAAAAGAGATTACAACTATTTCTCATAATTCATAACAAAGGAAGAAGAACAACCCATACAGTTTTTTTATAGCAGATTAAAAAATTTTATAGCATATTTAATCGATATTTCATGAATCCCTTGAATGTTTGGTGGGCAATTATATGTATATTTGACGGTAGACATGTTTTTATATGATGACAGATTTATTACTTTTGATATTGTTGAATATTGGTAGAAGATATAATAGATATTGTTACCAGATTTACGGATTTCGTGAACAAATAAATCGCTGATTAAAATAACTTTTGTGGCACACTTATTAAAGATTTTGTTGGCAGATTTACTGAATATTTCACAACAGATAGTCATGGCAGACTTATTTGTTTTGGATGACAAACTTATTTCTATTTAATGGCACACTTATTGTTTAATAAATTTTTTGTTAGGTATGAAGAATTCAGTGAAGAAGAATGATCCCATGCGTCTTTATCCAGAGGGTAAACCCCCAATTCAAAACCGGAGTATGAACCACAACTGTTTTATGTCTAACTTAGAATTGATAGAGGAAGCAGTTGGTGTTGGTGTTTGGAATTTCCTGAGAAATTCAGTAGTTGGTGTTTTTATCAAGCTAAAAGAAACAGAGTTCATTTGGTCTGCGAAAGTTGTCCATTACTTCCTAACACATCAGTTGGCGATTGAGGGAAGAAATGAGATGTGGTCCTTGATAAGTGGTCTCTCTACGAATTTGCTGAAATCACAAGTCTAAATTGTGATGATATTATTTCAGATGATTGGGATGTTGACCATAGAGAGTTTTGGGAAGAACTTAATGTTTCTAGTGTTGAAGGTCCTAGCCTTAGCCATCTGCTACAGGTGTTGGACGAATGTAAGAATTGGAGTTTTGAGAAGAGGAGAATGATAGGGTGCCTTGCCATTTTGTCTGTTGGGGTGTATGACATTTCTCCTAACAGCAGAATTACTTTGAATACTGCTAAAAGAGTGTTTGATGCTGAGAGGTTTGATAGTTATCATTGGGGTCGTGTTGCTTTTACAAGTTTGATTGAGTGTGTCAAAATGAGTGTCTTTGATGTAAAGAAGACGTACACAATACATGGATGTGTTCATGATTTGCTGATTTGGGCGTACGAATCAGTTCCGGGATTGGGTGAGTTGTATGGAAACAAAAAAAAAACAAAATAACTTCCTCTTCTTTCTTGGGGTGGATCCCGTAAAAGGTTTGAGTTTGATGATTTTATCGCTGAAGAAAAGAAAGCTCACAATGAGGAACGTGTGAGACATTTAATTAGGAAAGAAGAAGAAGAGATATATCCCAAATGAGATAATGAAGAAGAAGATCCAAAGCTGGACAATTTGATCATGGATATACTTTATGATCGATTGGATGAAACCGCATGGGATCAAGTAGATGTATCACCCACAATGACCAAGAAGAAGAAAAGGAAAGTTGTTGGTGATTCTGAAAAAAGAGAACCTCGTGAATCGTTGAAGAAAATGAAAAATGAAAAAAAAAAGAAACTTGTGATGAAGGAACCAGTGGGAAAAGTTCTTGGAGTGATGGAATGGTTCTCACTGGTGTTTCTGAAACTGTAAGGCTTCTGACTTCCAGAATTGAAGGTTTAGAAGCAAAAGTGAATCTAATTGAAGAGAAAGTGACTTCGTTGGAAGGAGAATTTCGTGAAAAGATTTCAATTATAGAGAAATCTGTTGAGAATGTCAATGCAGCTATGGGACCAAGAGATGCTGCAATGTCGAGTGCTCATGAACCCGAAGAGGATGGAGCAAGCAACAAAGAAATGGTACGTAGTTTTTTTTGTTTTTAAATTAATGGCAATTTTATTATATTCATGGCAGGTTGTTTATGTGGCTGACTTGTTTTTGTTATATATTGTGACAGATTTGTTATTTTACTGTGGCAGATTTTGTATATATGTGGTAGCAGACTTGTTTGTCTTGTTTTATTATGTGACAGATTTGTTATGTCATACGTGGTGACAAACGTATAGTTCGTTTACCGTAGTTTTGCTTGTACAATTTTTAATGTTGGTAGACTTATTGTTTTATTATGTGTAGTCTTGGTTGGCAACAATGCGAGGTATATCAGACGACGAGACTCCAATTCGTTGTGTAGTAAAGAAAAAGTACGCTCAATCTAAGAAAAAAAGGAGAGAAGGTTGATGATGCGAGGACAAAAACTCATGAGGAGAATTTGAGGACCCTAGGCAACAAGAGTGGGTCAAAAGATGATGCTAGATCTCCAAGTACGAGAACCCCATGTAACAAGAGTGGGTCAAAAGAGGATGTGAGAACCCCAGGTAACGTGAGAACCCTAGATAACAAGAGTGGTTCACAACCAGATGTGAGAACTCCTATTGAAAAGAAATCCAATTTGTCAAAAAGATAGAACTTGTTGTTGAAGGTAACGAATTGTCTGCGGAAACGTTTTTGGACCCCAATGTTCGGGAGTCGAACAAAGTATTTGGCAAAGCTCTAGATGCTATGGTAAGTCAAATAAAAGCTTTGGATAACAAAGCGGACTTAGGAAAACGTCAGCCGCAATTGGCGAGAACCCAAAGAAGCCCTTTTGAAAGGAATTCTACAATGAAGAAAGTGGTTGTGAAAAGTATAAACCCACCACCACCACCACCACCACAAAAACCTTCAAATGATTTGTTTGCCCCGGTGCATAAATTTTTGCAAGGGGTAACCTCTTCACCAACAGCATACGATCCGTTAACCCAGTTGAAAAGCATAAGGTGTGGAAATTAATGGAATTCATTAGAACGTGATGAGTATGTTATTGAATCTTATATTATTAATTTTATTATTAATCTCTTCCCGTATATAATTTCTTAACTTATATAGGAACGAACCAATTGGATCATGAGATTTAGGAGTTGAAGTCTACAGAATAATTATTACTCCAATAAAGAAATGGCCTAAATCTGACTATGGCTGGTTGAGTGATTCAGTACGTTATTACTTGGTTTACTTGATGGAAATTTTGTTTAGGTGGAAGATTCATTAAATGGCAAATTTGTTGTATTTCGATGATTTATTATATGGCAGATTTGTTTTATTTTGAGGATAGATTTGGGGGTTTCGGCTAATTCATACACAAACTTTCCTCCGCGGTTACGATTCGATTACGAACTTTGTACATGTGCTATTTCATTCACAAACTTATTGGTCAGCGCCATAGCATACATGTACTTGATTAATTCGTATTAATCATACATTAGGGGTAAACGATGTTTAATCCACCGTTAATCAAAGCTGACTGGGATGACAGGTCAGCGATGACACAATTTTATTAAATAATTTTACGAAAGTACAAAAACGTCGTCGTCCAACTTCTTCTTCTCTTCTCCATGGAGCAACGAAAATGGCAGAATAAAAATTAGGGTTTTGTAAATTTTCAGATTTTGGAGTATCAATTTGACACAAAATTAGGGTGGAAAAGGCTCTGGTATGTATTTCGAATTGGGTTTTTTGTGTTCTCGTTTTGTGGAGTGTCGAATTAGGGTTTATAATTTTTCAGAAATTTGTGCTTTTGAAATCGCACAAAATCGCACAAAGAAGAGGACGAGGAAGAACAGATAAACAAATCGCACAAAATCCCTAACTAAATCGGAATACACAAACCCTAAACAAGTCGATTTTCTTTGATTCACATCCGGGTTTACACAAACCCTAAAACGAATCGATTTTCTTCGATTAACACAAACCCTTACCACATTTCTTCAATTAGCAGCTCAACTGACCTCCAAAAGCTTTCAATCAGTCGATTTTGTGACACCCGATTTCGGTTGTTCGTATGGAAAAAATTCCCACCTTTGGCCTTCTAATTTGGGGAAATTAGACCTAATTTACGAGTAACAAACAAATGACATCGTTTCGACAATTGTCTATAACGAATAAAACGACGTCGTTTAACTAATTATATGGTTAATATTTAAAATTAATTAATTTCCTATTATCTGACTAAGCAGCACTTAACGGTTTGACTAACACCGTCAAGTCAACGTATGTTATGGCGCATACTAATAAGTTTGTGAATGAAATAGCACAGGTACAAAGTTCATAATCGAATCGTAACTACAGAGGAAAGTTTGTGTATAAATTGACCGAAACCCCGGTAGATTTGTTTTCTTTTGCTAAAAATTTGCTGTTTTAGTGGCAGTTTTATTTTTGATATGTTTTATATTACAAGTAGATTTATTTTACCATGTCAGTTTTGTTTAGGATATGTTTTATTTTGATAGCAGATTTGTTTAACTGTAGTAATTTGTTTGTTTTTTTATTACAACATCTATGTTCTGCGATGACTATGTTCCATAACCGGTCCATGCACAGTACATTCCCATATCGGTCTTCACGTATTGATTTCTTAGACCCTTGGTTCGTGAATTCTTGGGGTACATGAGTACGTGAACTTCAATGAAGATCTCAAGAAATTTGTTTTCGAAGATAGCTACAAACAGATGGTTAATGGCGCCATACCGCATGATTCAGGGACGAATAAGAAATGGTACATCGATGTAAACCATTTGTTCGCCTATGTTTTTGTTAACTCTAACCATTAGATAGCTGTGGACATTAACCTGCAGAAGGAAACAATCCATGTATATGACAGCATACCTCACGTGGTGCCAGATGACAAAAACATTCTTCAGTATTGTAGGCCCTTCACCAGAATGATTCCCATTATGTTGAACAAATGGGTTTCTCATAACAGTCGGAAGAAGACTGAGAAGCAATTTAGGGTTACAAGATTGAAGAATGTTCCTCAAAACTTTGTTCCAGGAGATTGTGGTGTCTATGCTATCAAATACGTTGAGTGTCTTGCTCTTGGGTGTACATTTGATTATTTGAATGACGAGAACATCCAGGCATTGCGTGAGAAGTTGGCTGCTGAAATAGTTGACGAGGTTGCAGAACCCTCATTTCATTTATCAAACCCCTTACCACATGCTTCCGAGTTCAGAATTCCATTTTTGACAGATTCACAATGATACACTATTTACAAGTTTGGTGGGAGACTTAATTAATTTATTATCACGGACTTATTAGTTAATGATGACATACTTATTTGTTTGGCCGTAGATTTGTAATGTGTCATCCTTAGTATGACTTTCATGGTAGACTTATTGGATTTCATGGCAGACTTATTGATTATTTTAGGGTATAGTGATACCCTAAACGTTATTTCAATGACAGATTTATTTATAATTTGATAGTTTGTCATGGCAAACTTATTGGTTATTTGCTATACCCTAAATAATATTTCAATAGCATACTTATTTGTAGCTTTATATACCCTAAATGTATTGTAAAGTAGCAATTACGATCTATAAACCTAAAAATATTCTATCTAAACTCTAAAATCTACAATCAATTACAATATGTAATCCCTCAAAATCTTAATCCTAATGATAGACTTACATAATCGTATCTCTTATTCTACAATTATGTAATCCCTAAAAATCTCAATCCTAATGATAGACTTACATAATCGTATCTCTTATTCTACAATCATGTAATCTCTAAAAATCTCAATCCTAATGATAGACTTACATAATCGTATCTCTTATTCTACAATCAATTACAAATATAATCCCTAAAAATCTCAATCCTAATAATAGGCTTACATAATCGTATCTCTTATTCTATAGAGTCCCTATTCTATACCCTGAAATCCTAATTACATGAACAGGGTGGATCCCTATTTATTTTTCCCCAAATTCTAGGGTTAGCTCATCTTCTCCTATTGGATCCCGAGTTTGTTTATTCTATTCGATTTAATTTCAGGATTTGATTAGTTATTCACGTTTTGGATTCAATTTATTGATTAGATTTCAGTAAGTTCGAATTATTGATTCGATTTTGGTAAGTTTGATGTACTTGCGTTTTGGATTCGATTTACTCGGGGCTTTGATTCGATGTACTTGCGTTTTGGATTCGATTTACTCAGGGTTTTGATTCGATGTACTCGCGTTGTGTATTTTCAGTGGTATGGAAAGATACAGCTACAACCAAAGCTCTTCTTCCGAAGGAACCATTAGCAGTGGATGTTGCAGAGCTAATGTTGAATTTGAAATCCCAACTAGGTGTTCATGTGGTGGAGAAGTAGATGTTTTGACATCTTATACAGCAACCGATCCAGGGAGAAGATTCTTTACGTGTCGAATGCATGAGGATCTTGGATACCACATTCACAAATGGTGGGATGAAGCTATTGCAGAGGAATTAACTATTTTAAGGTTTCGGAATGAAGAGCACACAAGAAGATGTCCTTGTGATACCAATTTGGAGATTATGCGTGTTAAGATTCAGAACAATGCCGATAATTTTGCGAAGCTAAAAGCGATAGTGGTAGGTTTAATCTTGATTGGTGCTACATTTTTGTACTTGTTTAAGTAAGACTTATTAGCTCACGATGTCAGACTTAGTAATTAACGTTGTAGACTTATTTGGTAATAGTGATAGACTTATTAATGTACGATGGCAGACTTATTAGTGTACGATAAGTTACTAATGGCAGACTTAACTGATGTCAGACTTATATGTTACTGATGGCAGATTTGTTTGTTACTATAAGTAGATTTATTGTTACTATGAGAGACTTATTGGTAGAGATGGTAGATTTATATTAGAAGTTTAACATTACAAGTTTAACATTACAAGTGCAATCAAATGTTGGAAATCACAAAAATGGCTCTGGAGCCTTACAAGTTTTATAATTATGTCCAGTTGCATTGCATTTGGAACATACATGTTCTTTCCGGGGCCGTTTCTTCTCTACCTCTTTCTGTAATGCGGATTTTATCCTTGAATTTTTGGGACGCCCTGGCTGCTGGCAAACCAAAGGTGGCAAACACACCTTCTCTGTTATATGGACATGAGCAACTGATGTGACGTCTCTGGGTAGAACTGATGTCGCATACACATTATAAAAATAGGTCACAAAGTTATAAGGATGAAAAAGTGATATACGACATACTTTTTGTGCCTCCGCTGCTGCAATTGCATGTACACATGGTAGTTTCTCTAAGTCAAATCTGCGACATGTGCATTTTTTCTCCGTAAGGTTTACTACATGCAAAAATGAGACACATGTAACCTGAGTCTGATCAACGTCGATCACTTGTACATTAAGTTGCTTAGCATATGAACGCTGTCCCTAAGAAAAATAAAACATTAGTAAAGAAATAGAAATACATACAAATCTATGAACTTGTTCAATATTACCTCCAACATCTTTTCAACACCACGACTGAGAGTTGTTTTCATTCTACATGAATCATTCATGCGTTCTATAAACCATCTTGTCATCATTAACCACACAGTTTCTAGCAGTTCTACAATAGGTAAAGTCCTAGATTCCGAAATAACTTTATTAAGGGATTCACATATGTTTGATGTGGTGATGTTGTATCGATCCCTAGAGAAATGAACACGAGACCACATCTTCACGTCAGCATTTACCAAATAGTTATGCAATGCTGGATTTAAGGCGTGTATTTCGTCAAATATCTTCTCAAAATCAGAAATTCGAAATGCATTCGCCGCCCTTTTCACTAAACGAAATGCAGCAGCACCTCTATACCGTTGTATTATATTCTTGCAAAGATGGTACGTGCAAATTCTCTGACAAGCCATCGGATATATCTTTCCAATTGCATTACCAATTGATCGATGCCGATCAGATATAATTGCAAGACTTTCATCATCGGGTATAACACAACTAAGCTGCCTAAAGAACCATTCCCAGGAATCATCATTCTCTATATCAACTACTGCAAAAGCTATGAGAAATATTTGAAAATTCCCATCTTGGGAAGCTGCGATGAGAAGTGTCCCTTTATATGTCCCTTGCAGCAATGTACCATACACCACAACAACTTTACGCATGAAAGGAAATCCATTCAAGCTAGCACTAAACGCAATAAAAACAAACTGAACCTTTCGAGTTCATCAACTTCTAGACGAGTAAGCGTTCCAGGATTAGCTCTTCTGATCATATACATGTAAGTCGGTAATTCTTCATAACCTCTTTCTAGAGAATCCCTTACCAAAAATCGTGAATGTCTAAGTGTACGATACGCTTTCCAATATCGCAACTACACCAAAAAAACTACCATCGTATTAAAATAAATTTGCCATAACTACCAAAAATTGTGACTATATAAAATAAATCTGCCATAACTACCAAACAACTGTCACCCACTGTAGTAAAATAAATTTGCCATAACTTCCAAAACTGTCACTTTATATATAATAAATAAATCTGCCAAAACTACCAAAAACTGTGACTGTATAAAAATAAATATGTCACCGTTTACAATAAAACTGCGACCGTATATATTAAAATAAATCTGTCAAAACTACAGAAAACTGTCACCAACTATAAATTAACTGTTAACATATTTACGAACCTTGATACCAAATCTCATATGCAATGCATCAGCAACATGACATGGCAAAACTTTAGAACCAACACCTCCTACAAAATCTATGTACAAAGCACCAAGAATTTCAGGAGTTGCTTGTCGCATACGTCCTGATCGTATTGTAACAGAACATGTATGGTTTGAAACGAGTTGTGTAATTGTAAATTGTGGCGTGTTCCCAACCGGTGTAGCTCGTACTCTCCCACTGTAGTCTCTCACCTAGCATTTTACGATTAAAATCACTAGGGTTGATTTATATACATCAAAATCGAATTGATGTAGAACCGATAAAATCTTCAATCTAGTAACTAATGCATCTTTTGTCTCATAAATTTGTCCTACAGCAAGATTCAATGAAGCCAACTCTATCAAATTAGCATTACCAATTTGTTCTTCGTTATTACCACCATTTGATACTCTTTTCTTGGACGGTAATTTTGGAATCTCATCCTTTTGCACTTTGAGAAAGCCTTCCATAAACACTAAAGTCTTCATCCTCAGAGCTTGCTCAATCAGAATTATCATAGTAATCAAATCGATACTCCTCATCTTCATCGTCTTTGCATGGTGAAGCCACTTCAGCATTTGGTTCTTCATTGTGTTTATCTTCGCCAACCTCCTCGTATCGATATACGTAGTTAAAATATTCATCATCGTCATGATGAATTGACAGACTATCAATTTTTACTTTCTCTTTCTCTCTAACCTCTACACATAACTGAATTACATCGGTTTTAATCATACACAAAAACTCATGAAGCTGTCGACAGCTTCCCACTTTCACTAGAGGTGTGTTTACGGGTAGTTTCAACAACATCTTCTTTTGAAACATGTAGCTTAATTCAACATCATACTGATTTCTATCGACCTGGTATTCTTCGTAAACCATCATCAACAAATCTTCGAAATGTGTCTTAGCATTTGCGGATAAGATTTTACACCTTTTCTTGTTGTCGACATTAAATGACCATCGATTTTTCTCGAAAATCCATTCACCACAAACAAGAATTATGTCTTCCATCGAGAAAATTGGTATAAAAAAGCTTTTTACGAGAACGAATGCGAAGAAAACGAGAAAACATTAATGCTTTGAAGTTCAGCTAAAAAATTCGATGTGCTCGAGGTTGAAGAAGACGCGGCGGCTAACCCTAGAATCGCCTCATACATGATTTTCAAAGAGGGTTAAAATTGGTATTTTGAAAATTAATAAGTCTGTCATTACATGTCTGTAATGACCCAAAAGTCTGCTATGTATACAAAATCCAAAGAGTTAGTTTAGTCATACTTAAATCTGCTGCTTAGTAGAGGAAATCCGACTGCCGTAACGGATAGATTTAATGAAAATCTATTTTGTCGTTAAAACAATCTGTCGAGTCGAAATATTAGTCTACTAATTATTTTGTGAATCTTCTTCGATAGAAGATTTAATGTAAACCTGCCATTGGAAAAATAAATCTGCGAGCTTGCTTTAGAAAATAAATCTACGGCAGACTTACTCTGCGTGACCACAGACATAATAATTCTGCTGTCATATGACATTATGTCTGCCGCACACTTATAAAAACTATATATGATTACGTAACATAAAATAAATTTGTCGTATAATTTATAAGTCTAATGACAGACTTATAAAAATCTACGACAGACTTATTAAATATGTGACAGACTTATTAACTCTGTCACATATTTAATAAGTCTGTGACTGTTACGTAAAAAACTGCGGCAGATTTTCTGTGGCAGATTTATTTCGATACTCCTGAATTTCCGTGGTATTTTTGTAATAACAGCGATTTTCCCGCTGACGTGTCAACAAATCCCCAGGAATAGTAATAACATTTTGCGTAATTACATTTTTTATAACAACGGCGACAAACTATACGCTCGGTAACCAAATTATTTTGATAATTAATGAAACATTAAGATTAAAAAAATAACTAATAATAAATTCAGCGTTATTCTAATAATTCTCCCAAATAGTTATGATATATATATTTGGTGTAATGACTTGAGATGCATGATTCAAAAGGGTAGAAATAGTTATGCTATCATATGTTTGGTGTATTGATATTTGTTGATCATTTTGTGGATAAGTTTTTAATATAAATCAAATGGGAAAAAAAACATGAGATAGTAAAAGGAATAAGTTGACTACTTTTGATCAAAGTAAAAATCACAAAACCAAAAAAAAAAGAGAGGTTTGGGGGAAGTTAAGAGACTCTGTTGGTAATACTAAGAGAAAGAGAGCTGAGTTGAGTGCTCCATTTATCAACTGCCTTGTGAAGTTTTCTTCCATTGCCACTGTCACCTCTGAGCAAGAAACGGTTCAATTCATCAATGTGCCCATCGATTCGACTGTCCAGTATCAGCGAAACCAGCAACTCCGTTACATCCTTCTCCGGCACATTCAGTTCCTTTGATATGAACGGAATCCCTATCTTTGTGTATGGCTTAATCAGCTTCAACAACACTTGTGTTCTCACCTTTTTCAGCAGATCTTCCATGTAGTTTCTGATGAATGGATCATCCATTATCGTTCTCCGATTACTCTACATTCCAAACCCATTTTCATCACTATCGCCTTTATTTATACATGTGAGGAAGAAGATGATGAAATCATACTTCATCATCTTATTTATTACCTTTAGTATTCTCTCAAATTCTATGATTTCATTCCGTTGATACGCTGCTATCAAATTTGTCATTGCCAAGATCTCAGGGTCATTTTTATACCTGCAGAATGCCAACTCTGGACTAAGAAACTAATATGGGTTTACAATCCTAATATTTAGACAAGGGACTTACGGTTTTGCCTCTTGCCCGTCAAATGGATTCACTTCTGACTCCATCAGCATATTCGCCAGAACAAGATACCTTTACAAAGCCAAAGTAGAAAAGA
>JAEVFF010000146.1:827779-861899 GCA_018901945.1 Pugionium dolabratum
AAAACCAAATTAAAAATTTGAACTAAATGGCAGAAAAACGGTCGATTCCAATATAAACTTATGATTGTGTGATTATATATAAACAAATTAACAAATCATGCCGTTATATGCATTAAGTATCTCTAATTTTGAATTTAATATACAAATTTTAAAATCACGGCTAATTCCACCAAGTAAACGGTTTCCGTGTATTTTTCCGTTACACGTGCTGACGTGGCTATCACGTCGGATGTTCGGAAAAATAACGTTGTTTTGAATTTATTTTTTAAAAAGAACCATAGCACAGAAAGACGTCGATTTAAGTTTTTTTTTAAACATAGCCCAAAACAACGTCGTTTGCATTTTTTTTAAACGTAGCAATTTCTTTTTTTTAAACCTACCACAAAACAACGTCGTTTGGCTTTATTTTGTTTTTTAAAACGTAGTCATATCTTTTTTAAAACGTAGCTTAAAACAACTTTGTTTTGGGTTATCATTTAAAGAAAAGCCAATTTGAGGGAGAAATCAGCAAAATTAGGGTTAAAAGTTGTGGATCAGAGACATTCATGTCAATACGGTAATAATTCATGTCAAGTTTAAAAGGTTAGTTCTTTTTTTTTTGAATTTAGGGTCATACGACGATCAATTGTACATGGAGCTGTTGAAAGCTTGTGCAGGCCCGCTTGTAGAAGTTCCTGGTTATGGTGAAAGAGTTTTCTACTTCCCTCAAGGTCACATGGAACAAGTAAGCTATTAAGGATCAAACTCCAAAGATTCTTCTTTTTCCCAATTTTTCTTTCTCAAATTTGAAAAAATTTCCTGTGGCAGTTGGTGGCTTCGACTAATCAAGAGTTGTCGTTGATCAAGAAATACCAGTTTTTAACCTTCTTCCAAAGATAGTTTGTCAGTTCTTAGTGTCTTGTTGAAGGCAAAGCATGAGACTGATGAAGTTTCCTGTGGAAGATGTAAGTTTAAAAAATCTGGACTACTGTTATCAATCAAAACACAATCTTGATTTCGTTTTCTTTTTTTTTTCAGCAAAGTGAACCCACGAGCTTCGATCAACCTCTTGTAGAAGCTGCTAAACAAACGGTTGATTCATTTGTTAAGATTCTTACAGCTTCGGATACAAGCACTCATGGTGGATTCTCTGTTCTTCGTAAACATGCCACTGAATGTTTGCCTTCACTTGTAAAATGCTTTTATCCTTCATCTCCACTTTTCCATATTTTTTTTTGGTATGCCTTTGCTAATTTTTTTTTGACTAATGTTTTGATTTTAATTCCGAATTCTTAGGTTATGACGCAACCTACACCAACACAAGAACTGGTAGCTAGAGATGTTCACGACTATGAATGGAGATTTAAGCATATATTCAGAGGTAACAAACTCTTTACGAGAGGTCTCTATGAATTTCTTTCAGTTAAAGAGTGTACAAAGTTTGTTCAATTCACTTGGACAACCAAGGAGGCATTTACTTCTACCCTTAAAAAAAAGCCTAAATGACGTACTTTTGGATTACGTTTAAAAAAAAAATCCCGATGTTGTTTTGTGCTATGGCTTTTTAAAAAAAGTTCAAAATGATGTTTTTGTTGGACATGTGACATAATAATCACGTCATCACGTGTAACGGAGAAATATACGTAAAGTTTGTATTTGATGAAATTTACCATAATTTTAAAATTTATAAATTAAATTCAAAATTAGAAATATTTCATATATATAACATCATGTGATAGTTTGTGTATGTGGTGGATTCAGCCATTTTTTTCACTAAATGGCCTACAAAAATGTTACATTGAGGGAAAAACATCAAACTTAGGTAACACAAAAACATCGAAAATTGTCAAAAAAATAAAAATAAAAGAAAGGTTCAACAAAGTAACATAACAATTACATTAAAATAATTCAAGTCTTTTTGAAACTATTACAGTTTTAAACGTTGTTGCAGATTCTAGTCACTAAAAACGCCAAATGAGGAAAATACCGACTTCCAACTATACTCTTCAGTGTTGTGAATGTCTTCAATTGTTTTTGAACTGACAAAAAATCGTTGAGCGGCGAGACCGACCAAGCGATTTGGTACGAGTCGAGATAATACAAATGGTTAGTCCATTCCAGCAACGCAGGTCGCACAATCTCACTGCGGTATCATAGATGAATAGAGTTTGGTTATCCCAGTTTTTCACAAGTAAACCTTCTATGTGGGAATTCGCCGAATTCAACCACCATAGGTAGTTCTTCAACAAAGATCACCAGATGCAGGAACAAGAGGACTTGTTCGACCAAAGGAAATTACTAGAGAGGTTCTAACTGGCTGAACAACACTTTCTAGAAACTCATGAGTGATGGGTTGATGAACAAATTAATAGCAACCCTTCAGTTGGATGTACAACACTTTCTCAAGGATCTAAGTGATGATTGAGTAGAGAGATAGATCGAGAGACACCACATATATCATGGAAGGTATGCGATAAGTCTAAAACACTCAAACTTCAAAGATTCTCACACAAGAAGATTGGAGACATCAGCTCTTTTCAAAGGAAAAAAACTAGGTTTTTTTTCATAAAACTTAAGTGATTACATAATGAGATGGGACTTTATATACTAGTCCAGTAGCATGTGCCTTATAGGGCTGAAAATACATTATAATGAAAGGACTAAAACAAAAATAACAATAAGATATTAGGACCTAATGACAGATAAAAGACTCTTAAACTTAACAGTCATATTCCTGTAAAAACAAGCAAATAAACTTGTTAATTGAAACATAGTAATTTTAAATAAGGACCTTGGTTTCTTGCAGCTCCTTATAATACCTTCTTAAGTTTGTTTAGCAATGATGGACAAGGTTGTATCTTTGAAGCCTTGTAAAACTAGAAAGAGTGAAATTGTTGTAGTTTTTAGTTGTTCATGGTCTCTCTATCCTCTTATTCACCCCGATCATCTTTAGTTTGATATTATGAATGAGAGAAGAAAAAGATGAACACTCAAAGAATAAACAATTGCATTCTCGTTTTCTTACATTAATCTAGAGGTTTACAACATAGCACTTTTATAGTGCTCACCAAAAAAGAAACGATTTTACAACCCTAACATTAAACAACTAGAATTCGACAAGTGTCCACTCTCAGATTGTAACATGTGGGTCTTCAAGAGTTCCAAAACGGTTGTGCAATTTCAGGCCACCATCATCCTTCTGCAGCTCCATATCTCTGCCGATCTTACTTCCACTGTGGAGCTAACCTGGATCAATTCTCTGCTTCGGGACATGCATTGTGTAACCACGACCGGCGTTGATCAGGTGTGATAACCTCTCTGCGGTACATCTTTCAGCTAATCCGGGGTTCCAAAATAGATCAAAACACACTGAGGTCGATTATCACTATACTCGGGAAAGTGATACTCTTTCTCTTTTAGAAGTCCAACACATACCAGCCATGCTTCAACTTGCGGATATTTTTACTAAATCATTGCCAAGACGTGCCTTCATCGACCTTCGCGACAAACTTGGTGTTGGAATTCTTCCTCTCCCAAGTGGGATTTGAACAAGAATTAAGAGGTCCAGAGCTCCGTCAATTCGTTGTTCATAGATAGAGAAACCTTATCGAGTTGGCCCACTCACTAAAACTACAGACAAAATGCAAAAACAAAGCAATAGAGGAGGTACGATCGGCAGAGGTATGGAGCTGCAGAAGGACGATGGTGGCCTGAAATTACACAACCGTTTTGGAACTCTTGAAGACCCACGTGTTACAATCTGACAGGAGACACTTGTCGAATTCTAGTTGTTTAATGTTAGGGTTGTAAAATCGTTTCTTTTTTGGTGAGCATTATAAAAGTGTTATGTTCTGAACCTCTCTTTTAATGTAAGAAAATGAGAATACAGTTGTTTATTCTTTGAGTGTTCATCTTGTTCTTCTCTCATTCATATGGTATCAGAGCTTAGTTGGTCACCACTTTCTGTGATTGAAGATCAATGATATATAACCAATTAGCATCAAAGTATACACCAACAGGGTAGTCATCACACAACTTAGATACCGAGAGTAAAGGCTTCTGAATAGAGGAGCAACCAAGAACATCATTTAGAAGAATACTACCTTATGACGTAGTGATGACTGTTGACCCAACATGGGTAATAGGAAAGTTGTTGCCATTACCTACCATTACCGAATCATTGCCACTATAGGGTGTTGTTGTGTGAAGAGAAGCGGCTGAACTTGTAGTATGGGCAGATGCCCCTGAATCTGTGTACCATTCCTTACCATGAGCATATGAAACTTAAAGCTGCTAGCAAGGCTTGAGGTGTGTCATCAATTTGATAAGCATTATCAAACCATGCCAACACTTGAGTGTGGTATGCCCAGTTCGCCCACAAATTTGACACATTGGCCGATTATTAGCACTTTCTGGCATATGATGTGAACTCCAGCTGGATGGATTCACCTGCTGAGAAAAACCGGCCTCTTGTTGTATAACCACAGTTTCTCGCACTGCCAAATCTTGTGTATCCACCTCGTCCTCTTGGAGTAAAGCTAGTTCGTTGGGTTTGGAACGCCATGTGGGGAGAGACATCTACTGGTGACTCATAAGATTGTAGGCGTGAGTTATATCATGATATCTCATACACGATATCATTGAACGTCGGGGTAGGAGCACGAGACATTAAGCTTTGCAAGGCAATGCAAATGAAGTCATAGTCATGCCCTAACCGATTCATAAAAGGTGAATACCTCCATATATTCTTCTACCTGTTTACCAATCGAGCTTTTATTGAAATTATTTGCTAGTGACATCCAAACATCATAAGATGTTTTCAAGCAATGGACATACCCCATCACTTCTTCCGTGAGACTGCCAAAAATCCATGATTTCACTAACTCAACAATGCATATCCAAGCTTCAAACATCAGTATCAGTTGCCCATTGTCTTTCTGCAACTCCATACCTCTGCCGATCTTACCTCCTATGTTGCTCTGTTTCTGCAGTTTGTCTGCAGCTTTAGTGAGTGGGCCAACTGGATAAGGTTTTTCGTGTGGGTCTCTTAATTTTTGTTCGAAGCCCACCTGCTGTTGCTGAAAACCCGTTTCTTATACAGATATATTCTATCTCTTATTTTGTATCTTGTGAAAAACATTCTCCTAAGCATTGCAGCTTTCTCGCGGCCATCACAGCTACGCTCCTTCCGCAAAGCAATTGAAATGAAAGTCTCTAATGATGGTACGTCTTCTCATATTAAGGCTTTTTAACATAATCATACTTAATATCTTAAAAGGTTGCCTCCTAATAAGATGTCATTAGCCAGTATATATGGGTTTACACAATCAAATCTTGCTCCAACACTACAATAGAACACTATATAAGCACGACTGATTGATTTTGGTAATCACAAAAAGGAAGATATGGATTATACTAATATTTTTCACCTGTAGCAACAATAACTACTTATCCCTTGATTTACTGCTAAAAGAATCATACAGTTCACTAAATAGATTTTCATAATGCTTTTATTCAATGAGACCTTCATGAAATGGTTTATATGAAATTACGACAAAATTTTTTGTCTTCTGAAAAACATGTATTTCTCGCTTATGCAAGTCTCGCTATGGCTTGAGAAGAGGTCTTCTCATGGTTTTTATCAGACTCGGTCACCTCTTTGAATTCAATTCTACACTGAGCTGAGCCTGGATGCAAGCAAAATAAACCCGTTTGCATCCCTTCGTATTTTTGTAAAAGAATTAGTTCTTATTTTATAAATATTATAATAAAATAATGTAAAACATTTCTTTTTTCTTTTTTGTTTACGGTTTTGTTAAATTCATGACCGTCCTTGATTCTACGTGGATGATTTTATCATATCGGATAACTCTCATCAGCTAGTTAATCCTTCAAATTATCCATATGCATATCTCACATGAAAGAATTTAGGTGGAGTTAAATATCTTTTAGGTATTGAAGTGGCACAAAACCTTATTGGTATCTATTTATGTCAACGGAAATATGATCCTAACATTGTTATATGGAAGCCGGTTCTTCTTGATGAAGAGCTTGTCGATTCTCCTAGTAATCAAAACCCATTGTCTTAGCCTTGCAAACAGCATATTGTTGGCTCATCGAGAACCCTACCAACAACTTCTTGGTCGTCTTATTTATCTAGCTTCTACTCGACATTATAAGCCTTATGTTGTCCACATATTGTCTTAGTTGCAGATAAATGCTGCAAAGAGAAAATGATTATACAAAAAGAGAAAGAAAAAAAAAGTACACAACAGAATTAATTTGTACTAAACCATAAAATTCACATTTACACAATCATATTCTTCACCTTATTTTACAATTTCTATCCTCACGATAGATTAAATCTTAAATTACAAATTACATGCATTAATAAAAAGTTAAATCATAACATAACTAAAGAGAACCCTTAACCTCCACAGCCGCCACAACCTCCACAACCACCACCGCCGCCTCCACCGTCTCCTCCACCATCATTATTGCAATTACAACAACAACCGCTGCCACCGCTAGAATCTGCAATGGTTACGGCCGTGGCTACCGTTGCAGATGTAGTGGAAACATTCCTTGTCAAAACAACAAGGCCTCCATCTTTTGTTCCTGATTTACTCATTTCCAAATCTCGAGGCTGAGACATTAACGGCTCTTTCCTCCTAACGGTTAGGAGGACACAACATAAGACAATAGACGGCAAAACAATACAGGCACATACTATAATAATGACAATAACAAATGTATCCATTATTTTTGAATCTTGAATTGATACAAAAAAATTAGAAAAGATATGGTTAGTATCCTTTTTATATTGAAGTTTATTAGAAAAAACCGGCCAAGACATTTTCTTGTTGATTACTTTTTCGTTTCAATAAAATTTTCATAAGTTACTACAACTTGCTTTTTCTCTTAGACAACTTTGTAAAGATGACTATGCTTTTACACAATAATAATTTATTGTTTTTTCATGTATTCTTCAATATCTCAACAAACTTTGAGAAAAGAATAATTACTCATGATGATTCAAATGATTAATAGAAAATTTACTCATTTATTGACGTAAATTTTTATAATATTTTTATTTTAAGTTTTAACATCATTGTTTTCATTCATTTTACATATAAGACATGGATGTTAAAACATTTGATTTTTTTTCAATAAATATAAAATAAATAATTTCTGAATATTTCCACAAATTAAAACAAATTATGCCTATTTTAGGTGAAATAATCAAAAAATAAATAGAGAAAGGAATTTCCATTTATTTTTAGGTGTATTGCTTTGTAAAAAAAATTTCACTCATCCAAATAATTTTGAAGATTTTTATATTTATTTTGTTATATAAGGATAAGACTATAGCATGTTCAACGGTTGAATCTTTGAAACATCATTCTACACACTTTGCTCTGAATTACGTTTGGTCAAAAAGAAATATTCAACAAGTAGGAAATATTCGAAACTCAAGTGATACAAAAATATGAAGTAATTTTGAATGATTAAAGTATATGTTAATATTAGCTTTTTATTTTATGTTCCTTGGATTCAAATCTATGACAAAGTCAAAATGGAGACCTTAATCATTTTGAAACTAACTGATTAAGACGTGGATTCAATTACCTTATTAGAGTTTTTATTTGAAATTTTACAAGACTATAAGTACGATACTAAAATATTTGTGTAAAACATAATAAAATAGATTTGCATAATTGGCTATTTTTGTTTGTTTATTGATGTTGGTTTTGATTACGAATGTGATTAAAATAACGGCTGCAACTGTGATGAAAATTGTTCGTTTATTTTCCGTTGGTAGCTGCGGTTATAACTAATCACAATTATTTAATGGTATAAAAATTACGATAACTATTGACAGTTATGACTGGCCGCAAAAAAATTGATAAATAACGAACAACAATTCATAAAAAAACAAACAAATATGACCATTGCTTAAATTTGAATAGTATATAACAAAAAATACTAATGAACCCAATATGCTACATATCATTACAAATTTATTATAATTATTTTTTTATTTTATAACTCATAAATTTTTTAAAATAGCATCACAAGATGTTTATATTCAAATAGGAACACAAAAATAATGAAAGGGAAAAACGCAGAAAAAAACCTCAGAATGTCATTTATTTAATATCGTTTTCATCATGTTTGTGTATAAATACTTTGTTCATTTGACCATAAAACTCAAACGTTATATTTGAAGCAAACATGCATGTGTGGATATATACAAAGTACAAACAATCAAAGACATATCAAATATATATACAGATAGTATTTGAAACTTAATATATTTAATCTCTAAATTATGAACAATACCCATTTATTGACGTAAAGGTTTATAATATTTTTATCTTAAGTTTTAACATCAGTGTTTTCATTTATTTTTACATATAAGACATGGATGTTAAAACATTTTATTTTTTTCAATAAATAGAAAATAAATAATTTCTGAATATTTCCACAAATTTTAAAAAAATTATATCTATTTTGAGGTGAAATAATAAACAAATAAATACAAAATACGAATTTCCATTTTTGTAACGCCAATAAAAAAATACAAATTTATATGCTTTGTAAAGTTATTTTTCTCATTCATCCAAATAAATTTGAAGAAATTTGTTTATATTTATTTAGTTATATAAGGATAAGGCTAAAGCATGTTGAACGGTTAGGGGTCAGTGTATATATGTTAAAATATAAAATGAGAACTTCGTACAGGTTGAATATTTGAAACATCATTCTACACATTTTGCTCTGAATTACTTTTAGTCAAAACGAAATATTCAACAAGCAGGAAATATTCGAAACTCAAGTCACACAGAAATATGAAGACCTTAATCATTCTGAAACTAACTGATTAAGACGTGGATTCCATTATCTAACTAGAGTTTTTTGTTTGAAAATTTGATTCTTTATCCATTGTTACAATTACAGACTCGATCAAAGATATAAATCATATCTTTCTCTCTTCTAAGAATCCCGAAAAGAAAAGAATCAATAATCAAAAGAAGAATACGACTCTATTTTATCTAAACAGATTACATATCGGTTTTCGTTAACCGGAAACTTAAACTAAATCGTTAATAATCCATAATAATCAAGATAATCATGTGAAAAAACCTTCTTTTTTGTCTATGGGTCATAACGAACCGATCCAATAGTTCAATATCTTCATACGAAGATTTAACACCATCCTGCGAGTGGCGGTGGAATCGAACTCCACACCTATATGATGGACGTAAAGGTGATACAACCACTAAACCACATACTTTTCCCAAAAAACCTTGTTCTTATGATAGAGGATATGTGATCAATATTCCGACGTAATACTATTTGATCAAATTTTATTGTATAAAGTTTGATGAGTTTACTTTGACTAAAAGGATTACAACACGTGTGGTTTAAACCATAAGATTTTGATATATGTAAATAATTTTTTCCAATTAAAATTTTGATTATGGTTTTGGCTCAAAACCAAGTTAAAATCCTAAATCATATCCATGATTTTCTCTCCTAACCGTCCATGATTTTTTCATCGGTTCGGTTTCCTCCCACGTTTTAAAGTTGCAAAACCGGTCCCTTAAAGCTATAAAACAAGCCTTAATCCTCATTAACCTAATTTGGCCACCACACCTTTCACATTCTCTCCAAAAAATTCGTCACCAATGATCTCCTCTTCTCTCTTTTTGCACTGTAAGTTTTTCTCGAGAGTATATCGTAGTTCTTGTTCGTAGATTCTATAGTCGAGTGTTGTGATTATAGTCTTATCATGGTTGTATCATGGGATTCAAAATCTCATCATACCGCCACACTGCGGGAGATTTATTGAATTAAGGAAAGAGATCAAATCTCGTCTCCACGAATTTGTCTTTTCTTAATTCGTTTTTCTCAATCGTTTTTGATCACTAAATCGTTTTTACATTGTGATTTTCATATCTGGTTTTTTGCGTTGTAACAATCTTAATTCAATAAATCCGCTTCTTGCTTATCGCTTGAATCGGATTGAGAATTGCGATCGATTTTTAAACGATTTTCAAAAATGTTTCTAAACGATTTTTCAATCTCAAAAACGGTTTCAGACGATTCGGATCTGATTTGTAACGTTTTTTAAAACGTTTTCACATTATTTCAATCGATAGGAATCGATTTCATAAACGTTTTCAATCCATTTTTTGTGATCGATCTGAAACAGTTCTGCGAACGTTTTAACGATTCAGTGGAAAGTTTTAAAAAAATCAAACGATCTAAGTATTTTTGTCAAACGGTTTCCGCGAAGGCCTAACAGTAAGTTTCGCGAAACATGAAAAATATTATTCTAGAAACGCCTATTAGGGTTTATACGAATATATTATTTAAAATATATATATATATATATTTATAGAAATGCTTGTTAGAGTTTCTAAAAGAGAAAAAATATTTCTCATTCATAAAGTAGTCAAAATATTTTTTCAGAATTTCTCGGAATATCAAAAAAAATATATATTTTGTGACATTCATAGACGATTCATAGACGATTGTACAAAATATTGTTACGTATATTTGTTACGTAGTAAGGATGAAGTCCTACAAAAATTTAAAGAGTATAAGCTTGAAGTTGAAAATCAACTTAAGAAAACTATTAAAATAGTTAGAAGTGATAGAGGAGGCGAATATGATGGACCGTTTAATGCATTTTGTCACGAAAATAGCATTATCCATCAAACAACAGCTCCCTATTCACCAGAATCTAACGGAGTTGCGGAACAAAAAAACCGAACTCTGAAAGAAATGATGAATACAATGTTGTAGGAATCTGGGTTACCCCAGAATCTGTGGGGGGGGGGGAGCGTTGCTCACCACAAATTATATCCTCAACAAAATACCACACAAAACAACTTGCAAAACACCGTATGAGTTGTGAAAAGGCATTGTACCTTCGTACAAATATCTGAAAGTATGGGGGTGCCTAGCAAAGGTTTCAGTACCTCCTCCTAAAAAGGTCACAATTGGACCTAAAAGTGTGGATTGCAGATTTATCGGATACGCACACAATAGTAGTGCTTACCGATTTCTGGTACATAAATCAGATATACCAAATATCCATGTCAATACGATTATGGAATCAAAAAATGCAACATTTTTTGAAAACGTGTTTCCGTGTAAGGATAAATATCCAAAACAAGTACGTGAAGAGAGTGATGCAATAACCTCCACAAAGGAGGCAAGCACATCTGGTACTTCAGTAACTGAAGTAGAAAATGTTGAAGATGACCTAGACGAAGCAAAAGAGCTCGTAAGGAAAAATATTTTGGTGATGATTTCTTGACGGTCTTTCTTTTAGAGAATGAACCGAGAACATTCACCGAAGCTATGTCTACACCTGATGCGCCTTCATGGAATGAAGCTGTGAATAATGAGATCGACTCCATTATGCAAAACCATACATGGGAGATAACCGATCTACCACAAGGCTCTAAGGCATTAGGGTGTAAATGGATTTTCAAAACAAAATTGAAAACTGATGGCTTAATAGAGAAGTACAAGGCTAGACTTGTGGTGAAAGGATTCTGACAAAAAAAGGTTTAGATTTCTTTGACACCTATTCTCCCGTAATGAGAATAACTTCAATAAGAATGTTGATAAGCATCACAGCATTAAGGGACTTGGAAATATATCAAATGGATGTAAAAACTGTTTTTCTAAATGGTGATTTAGAAGAAGAGATCTATATGAAACAACCTAAAGGGTTTGTCGTCCCTGGTCAAGAACACAAAGTGTGTAGACTTGTAAAGTCATTGTATGGACTTAAACAAGCTCCTAAACAATGGCAAAAAAAATTTGACAATGTAATGATGTCAAATGGTTTCAGCATAAATGAATGCGATAAGTGTATCTACATCAAAAATACGCCAAATGGATATATTTTGTTATGTTTATACGTGGATGATATGCTTATCATTGGTAGCAATAAAGACATGATCAATCAAACTAAGAATCTAGTTAGTGGAAAGTTTGACATGAAAGATATGGGATTAGCGGATGCCATTCTAGGAACCAAAATAACTAGACATTTTGAAGGAATCATCCTATCCCAAACGCTGAAAAGATTCTTGAGCGGTTTAAGAACTACTCAAATGGAAGTGCAAAAACTCCTGTCGACCCTCAACTTTACTTGACCAAAAACTCGGGTGAAGCGGTGTCACAGCTAGAGTATGCACGAGTGATCGGAAGCTTGATGTACTTAATAAACTGTACTAGACCCGATCTGGCGTACTCAGTAAATGTACTAAGTCGCTACACCAGTAATCCAAGATATAATCATTGGAAAGCTATAACTAGAGTATTAAACTACCTACGTTATACGAAAGATTATGGGTTGCACTATAGTAGAGAACTCGGAGTTTTGGAAGGATATAGTGATGCGAACTGGATATACGACTCCAAAAACTCGAAATCCACGAGTGGATATATCTTTACACTTGGTGGTGCAGCAGTGTCCTGGAAATCTTCCAACAAAACTCTATTGGCCAGATCGACCATGGAATCTGAGTTCATAGCTTTAGACAAAGATGCAGAAGAAGAAGAATGGCTTTATAATTTTTTGGAAGATATCCCGATGTGGGAAAAACCAGTGCCAGTAATACGTATACATTGTGATAGTCAATCGACTATTGCTCGGGCACTGAACAATCTGTATAATAGTAAATCACGTCATATACGAAGATGACATAAAACCATTAGGCATTTGATCTCAAGTGGTGTAATCACGGTAGATTATATCAAATCGGCTGATAACCTAGCGGATCCGTTTACTAAAGGTTTAGCTCGAGATCAAGTCGTACAATCATCAATAGGAATGGGTATAAAGCCTATGACTAAAGATGAAGTTTGATGGAAACCCCACCTACGTGACTGGAGATCCCAAGATGTAGGTTCAAAGAGACAATTAAATCAAACGGAATCTGAAAAAAAACACTGTGAGACTTATGTCTATACCCAATTCCTAGGATGATAAAAAGTGTTGTTACCTGAATGTGTGTAGGATAAGCATTGCTTTTAATGATTTGAGATCATAGCTTTGACATATAAGTGGAGTATTACATGATGCTCCTTAAAACAAAGCTAATGGCGAATCACCTTATGAGTGTGAAATAGGGCCGTTTCTAGGAGAATGAAGGAAAGGTTATATTCTCCAAGTTCACTCATGATTAACCAGGCAAGTCCACGGCTACAATGGACACAATAGAGAACATAGTTCTACAAGAAATGGAACTGTGTTATATCTGTTGTCTTGGTTTACATCAAAGCTCGGGTGGTTCAAGACATCATGTTCACCTCCTGGTCGAGTAAACCCGACAGATATTAACAATGAGTGGTTCAAAGCTGAAACATGCTACCAACTTAGATACAATGAATTTTCGTTTATACTCTCGAAAGTCCTTCTGTCTAGTCTATAGAATACGTCTAGATAGTAGAGTCCATCGAGTCTATCGAGTCTGCATTGTATAGAGTCATTTCTATTCATGTGGAGGATTGTTGGAACAATTTTTTGAACAATATTTGCATGTTCAATTTGGGTATATGACCCAAATATTGATTGCAAAAATTTGTTGGAATATGAATAAGAAATGGGTCATTGGGCTCATTAAGAAGCAAGTTTGTTGCCTAAAATAATGAGTATGGACAAAAATCTCACATTGGAAACTTGAGGAAAAATCATCTAGTATATAAATGGGAGAGCTCATGTAATATATTAAAAGAGTTGGAGAGAAAAGCGACCAAGCCGCGCGCACCGCCGCCGCCCCCGGGCCGGGCCGAGTCTCAGGTCTTGGGTCTCTTTGGGCCAAATTTTGATTACGGTTTTGACCCAAAACTGAGTCAAAATCCTAAATTATACCCACAATTTTCTCTCCTAACCGTCCACGATTTTTTCATCGGTTCGGTTTCCTCCCATGTTTTACGGTTGGCAAAACCGCTCCCTTAAGGTTATAAAAATAAGTCTTAATCCTCATTAACCTAATTCGGCCGCCAGACCTTTCACATTCTCTCCCAAAAAATTGTCTCCAGCGATCTCCTCTTCTCTCTTCTTGCACTGTAAGTTTTTCTCGAGAGTATATTGTAGTTCTTGTTCATAGATTATGTAATTGAGTGTTGCGATTATAGTCTTATCGTGATTGTATCCTGGGATTCAAAATCTCATCAAACCGCCACACTACAGAAGATTTATTGAATTAAAGAAAGAGATCAAATCTCGTGTTCACGAATTTTTCTTTTCTTAATTCGTTTTTCTCAATCGTTTTTGATCAATAAATCGTTTTTACATCGTGATTTTCATATCCGGTTTTTTGCGTTCTAACAATAAAAACAAAAAAAATCAATTCATCAAGGTTCTGGAGAAAAATATACGAGCAAGAGCAATAAATAAACTTAATTATATGAATAAAAAGTAAATATGTAAATATTATGAACAAATTAAATCTGAAAAAATAATAAAATAAATAAAGCTTTCTCATTCAATTCAATGGTTTGGTATCAGCAATCTCAATTTTATTTCATTATTTTAAGAATAATCTAATTTTGTTGTTCATATTTTTTTTTCAAAGATCAAAAATAAAGTCTTAGTGTATATATCAAAATGATGATTATGCATTTTATACTTGTTTTTTTTCAAATGTCAAGACTAAATTTATATTTTCATTATGCACGGAGTAAAATAAATATAATATAATTTTAGCTATAAAAATTAATATAATTAGTTGTAAAATATTATTATTTTAGATTTTAAATCCGATAATATTTATCAAAAATGTTGATTATTATTTTAATATGATGATCGTTTTTATACTATTTAAATTATTAATAATTTATATACAAAATATATATAACCTGTAAATTTATTAAAAACAATATTTTCTTATTTTAATAAAAAATACCTATATTTTAAAATTTTAAAATTTATAATATATGTTAACTAAAAAGATCTATTCTTTATATGATTAGTGATTTTGTTTTTCTTTTTAATTGATCAAATAAAAATGATATAAAAAATATAATGACTAAAAATAAATAATATGATACAATTAAATTTCAAATATTAATTATTTGATGTGATTAACTATTAATTATTTTCTAAATTAATTTATAAATTGTTTTATGTATACAAAATTTCAAAAAAAAATATTTTTTAAAAATAATAGTTAGTTTTTAGTTAGTTTAATAAAATTTATTGATTGTTTGATAAATTAATAAAAATAACATAAATTGTAATAATTTTATTAATTTAAATATATTTATTTAAAATCTCTAATATTGTTAATTTATTAAGTATTTGTTGTTAATATTAGTGACTCCTGCTAATTGAATACTGTCGTACATGGAAATTTGAGTCTAAAACATAAATAGAAATTCAATATCTGTAATATATTAACTGAAAAACATGTGTTGTGCAGCCATAACAAAACAATAAAAATCACTCAAGACACCAACTGAACATAAACCGAAACATAACTTTTGTTTCCTGTAGTAATGTTATTTCCAGAAACATTAATCATCAAATGAAACCATCGAAGGAATTACTTAAGAAACTGTTGATAGCAACAAAATATGAGTCCAAAGGTTGAAGAGAAACTGCAACAATTGTCCCTCTTAGACAAAACTCAAAGTTACAAAAGAAAAAACGCCAAACGACGCTTTAGACAGATCTAAAATTCAACACAGTCTTCAGTTTCAGTCAGCATCCATCTCCTCGAGTGCTGTTTTAGCTGCCGTTTTTGCTTCTTCAAGAAGTTCATCAGGAACCTAAGATTGAGTCGAATTTACAGTTTATGAACAGCATTTCTTTAAAATCATCAATTATAAGATTTCTGCTTTTTACCTTCTGATGCTCTCGTTTTGACTCATCACATATCCAACTCATCTCCAATTCAAAGGCTTTGTCTTTGGCTTCATCGTGTAGCTTGTAAATGCTACATATGAAAGTCACATTACCTTTTTGCTATAAAATGAACCTGTGAAGCATATACAAATAGAGCACCACAAGAATTTTACAACTGAACATGAGAAGTAAAGCAATACTCACATTTTCGCCACTTCAATAACGCCTTCTTTGCATGTCATTTCCGATAAATTCAACTTCTCAATTTCCCTGCAAAGATTAATCAATCTGATCCATCAGAACACTTATATAACCTTGCATTTTTTATGAACTATGTGTACACAATTTAACTCAAATAAATTCCACAGGTCAAAGTCAGCCAAATGCTATACAATACACAGACATCGGTCTTAAGTTCTTACATCACATATTCACACTATCTATCATCACAGCAACTATGAATGCTAACCTAATCTTTCAAGTTTTAGTTTATTTATTTGTCTAGTTAATCGTGCAGTTTGTTAGTATTTGCTAAATTGATCAATCCGAGTGGTACAACAGACACCGTAGCAACTACGCATATCCACAACAAGAGCACCCTAGAGATTATTGCAGTAGCTTACGTTTTAGCAGCTTGCTTTCCTTTGCCAATTGCCGCACCAAAATATCTCTGCCGGAGAAAAAAAAATTGATATGATCACGGAGAAAATATGTAGAATTTGAAGACAGATCTCATTAAAATGACATATCTACGGACAGAAATGACTTACATATGATATCCCCGATGGTTCAATCATATACAATTGGGGTCCATCTCTATCATAACCTCCAAGAATGACCCCACAGCCAAAAGGCCTTCAAAATCAAAATCGTTGTCTTATAAGTCATTCAAGTAGAAGAAATGGATAGGCAACTATCAAAGAGTTAGAAGAACTGGACAAACCTGAGCCACCAATACAAGGTACATAGATGGACATAACTTGCAACACGCTCTGAAAGTTCCTTCACAGGTACAGCGTCGCCATAAACACTAAATTATAACAAGTGAAAGTAGAGCCAGATAAACAATAAGATAAGACATGCGGAGAACAGATATCTCATGCCCATATATTTATACTGATTTTTCGATCTAAAAAATTACAGAAAAAAAATATTCTAAACTAAATCAAGAGAAATTTGCCCTTGAAAAAAGTTGTAGGAGTAGAAAACTAGAGAAGTGCTTCCATCGTAATAAATGTAAGATACTAATAAAACAATCTGAGGCATTCAGTGATACCTCTCATAACTTCTCGCTTCAGATTTGGCCCTCGCAACAATCTGCCTCCCATCAGCTGCAAGCCCCGCAACAGCCTGACAAGACAGGAGGAGAAGTGCTCAAAATAATGAAAAGAAAATGTATTACCAGACTATACACAGTGGTAACTGGAAAACTAGAAAGGTACATCCATAAAGAAACTAATTTCCTATAAGTTAAGAGAAAAAGGAAAAAAGTGCAAACCATGCCAGCATGACGATGAACGGAATGGATTCTGCGGTTGGAACCTGGTAGCATCATTTTTGATGCAATAAGTTTCTCCACACCCTAAACCTCACCAAAAGATAAACACTTAGCAAAGCCATTCCTTCATCAAATATGTGTAATCCTCAGAAAACCCAAAGGTAACCAAATGTAGAAAAGGAAATGTAAATAAGGAATTAAGAGATGGGTCAATACATAGAATTATCAATATTTCCAAGGGTTATGCAAAATCAAAGCTGTGAATCTGATAGCAAACATGGACAAAACAGAACAAAAAGTGAAAAACACTTCATTTAAAATGACTTTGGAGATTAACTCAAAGAAACCTTATCAATTATGTTTAGGTATGATCCAAGTCGGAGCAAATGGTTAGAAAACTGAAACTGAAGCACGCGAGACTAAAACCTAATATACGCTTACCGAAGAAAGTAGAAGAAAAAATATAAGAAGGAAAAGAACCAAACCATTACAATCCCGTCCTTGCATTTGATTCCGACAACAGTTCTGCGAAATAAATAAGTTAATAACCTAATTCGTGAAGGATATTTCCATAGCTAAATCTCAAAGTTCAAAAAGCAAAATGAGATTAATTCAAAATAACAGAAAGGAAGAATCGAAGGATACAGATGTAACACTAACCCACTGTTATCGACAGCTTTAGCGGCGTACTCGATCTGGAAAACACGACCATCGGGAGAGAAAGTCGTGACGGAAAGATCGTATCCAGTTCCAATGCTACTCATCTTGTTGATCGTCTGATTCTTTCTGCTTCTTCCTCTTCTTCTTTTTCGTCTTCTTCTTCTTCCTTGAGGAGCGCTTTAAGAATGTTCGGAAAAAATGGGGTTTTCTTTGTTCTCAAGCCAGAGCAGTTCTGATTTCTGAATCCAATGACCCGACTCTGCCGTGGATATCAAAACGATCCGGGTCATAGTGTCGGGTGGGTTGACTCAGTAACTATTGGGTTTTACTTGTTAATTGATTCTGTTGGCAAGGCAAATTTCGATTACATGGATGATGGGTCAAAATTTGAATGTAAAAATTGTTCATAACTAAATGACAAATAAGTTATTGAATCTAATAGGCAACTTAAAGAGTTTGATCAAACTAGTGTAATTTAAAAAAAAAATTAATATTTTAAATTTCAATATTTAAATAAAATATAAAAAAATTATTATATTTTTTGTTTGATCCATAACTGTAAAAAATTATAGTAATTCATTAACTTTGTTGAAAATTTTGGTTTATTTTTAAAATCAAATAGATGAAAAACATATATATCAATTTCTATTTTTTAAAATAAATAACAATAAATAATTGTTATATTCTCCAAAAAATTTATAAATAATATAAAAAATAATAAATAAATAAATTATTTGAATCTCACGAAAGATAAATAGTTGACAGAAACGGATTACTAAAACATCACCTTATAATATGATTCAAGAAATTATTGAGTATGATGAATATTTAGCATAGCCAAAAATGAAAGGAAACAAAAACTCAAAATTGGAATAGAAACGGATATCAATCCAATCCCTTGGATATTAAACCCTAACGTCAACCAAAACTTTTCTAAGCTTATTATTAAATTCTTGAAGACTGTTAATCAGAAACTCGAAATCTAGGGTTAGGACTTCGGACAACTAAATTTAGATACAGCAAAAAAAAAAAGAGTACAAGCAATGTTCGGTTTAGAATGAGTCTCAAATTGAGAACCATTTTTATGTTCTCTCCGGTCGAATTCCTCTTGTATCAGTTGAATTCACATGTGTATTTGTTTGTACTATTGCTCGTTGCGATATCGGTGTTGGTCTAGCTGTGTTGCGCCGTGAGAAATGCAGGAGAGGAGCTGATGGATTTTGGATTGGAGTTTCTGCTGCTGTGAGTAAGGGTCGAGTAGGAGCCGTTGAATTCATATATGTATTTGATTGTTTTCTTGATGAGATCTCGGCGCTGGTTGAGACCTGGTGCAGTGCGGGTATTGCAAAAGAGGACCCCATGGATTTGGGATTGGAGCTTCTCTTGCCATGACTGAGGGTCGAACGATTGAACTCACATGTGTGTTTGTTTGTAATGCTTGCAGCTGCTGAATTGAATGTTGAATGCTTCTAACTTCTAAAAAAAAAGAATAGAGAAGAGTGTCGTTCAGATCATTTGCTTTTTTCCAAATTCGCTTTGCTTTTACAGTTTCACTTTTCACACCTTTACCTCTTAAAGCTGCAACATCTACACTCTTTTCTGCACACTTGAAAGTGAAAGCGTTAGCCAAGAGACTGCTCATGCCAACAAAACTCCTAATGGCTTCTACCTCCATCACTTTGGCATTATACGCAGCATCTAAGTCATGGGATTGCGTATCATACTGGCAACGTGCTTCATCCATCTTCCTCTTCAGTTCCGCTTGCAATTCTGATTTCTGCTAACAAACAACGACACACTGAGCAGAGAGGAAAGAAAACTGAATGTAGACAGATTTACCAAGAGAGAGAAGAAACTAACCGTTTCTTCAAAGTTTTTCTTTAAGTTCTCTTCTTCTCTGCGCAACTTCTCCAGTTCGTGCTCAAAAGGGTCACTGAACAAAGGAAAATGTGGCTGAGGATTCTGTCCCATAGAATTGTCGGGAACTGTTGCTCCGCCAAATGAGAATTTAGGAGGCTGAAAACCACATTTACAGGTAAACTCAGAATGGTTAACTACACAACCATCACAACACACTAAAGGCTTAACATTCTAGTAAAGACTAACTATAATGAAAGCATGGCGATCACTATCCGTTGGCAGGTCCTGACCTGAAGAAGTTTATCTCGAGGTCAAATGCTCTAATGATGATGGTGAAGAAAATGAACCTTGAGCACCCTATAGAAGAAAACTCAAATACATAAGCAAAACATTAGATTTAATCAGTACCGCACAAAATTCGGAACAAACACATACAATGAACGAGAAGTTTAGCCAACAAAGAGAAACAGACTTTTAAAGAGGCAGTAAGTAACCTGATCTGATGTAGCAAAGCCTTGAATTTCTAATGTAGAGGCAGGGTCTGGGAAAGGAAACGCAAACTCTTGGTCCAAATTGTAGCATCATAACTTGGTCTATAATTTTCACCTCTAATCAAATCTGCTGCCATATTCAAAGGTAGGTCTATAGAGGCAGCTTCGGCAAAATTGACACATGGTTGTATATCTGGAATCCTTAAGGAAACATCTTTATCAGGAGCCACCATTCCAGGGGCATCTAGTTGAGTAATGACTGATTTGCTTTGTGCTTTTGGCAAATAATTTGTGTCCACTTGATTTACCTCTGGAGCCATGGCATCAATTGCTTTTTGGCTAATAGGGTTGTGGAGAGTTTGAACTACAAATCAGGTGCTTTATCGGCTGACAGGTTTCTGCTTTCAGTCAGAACGTATCTCAAACTGTTGGAGAAAACAACAAAACTACTTAAATTGCATTCTTGGAAACAAACACTAGAAGAACCAACACAAATCTCTGAGATTAATCAATGTTTTTTTCTTCTAAAAGAGCAAAACAAAACAAGAAGAGGGCCAATATGGACTCATTACCCTAGAAAGTGATGAACTTGGAGTAACAACAAGAATAGTAAGTGAATCTCACGAAAGATAAGTTGACTGAAACGGATTACTAAAATATCACCTTATAATATGATTCAAGAAATCATTGAGTATGATGGATATTTAGCATAGCCAAAAATGAAAGGAAACAAAAAACCAAAAACTATTGGAATAGAAACGGATATCAAGCCCTTTGATATTAAACCCTAACGTCAACCAAAACCTCTCTAAGCTTATTTTTAAATTCTTGAAGACTGTTGATCAGAAACTCGAAATCTAGCGTTCGGACTTCGGACAACTAAATTTAGATACAGCCAAAAAAAAAAGAGTAGAAGCAAAACAGAACACATTTTCGGGACCCACAATTTCATATTTTTGTTTTTGGTGAGGTACCATTGATCGAATCAAAGATGCTAAAAATTCAAAGATTTTGAGATTCCATAAAAGGAAAATAGCGGAAGGATGATTAAAATTTTAAATTGAAACCCAGAACCGTGAAAAAGGTGAAACGAACCTTTAGAATGGAGAATTGGTCGAAAGCAACAATGACGATTTACTTTCCGCCACTTTTGGAGAACAGTACTGTTATAGAACTGTGAACGCATGTCTGGATTGTAGAACTGTTCTCCAAATCCATCGGGTCCTCTTTTGCAATACCCGCACTGCACCAGGTCTCAACCAGTGCCGAGATCTCATCAAGCAGAACAATCAAACACATATATGAATTCAACCGCTCCTCCTCGACCCTTACTCACAGCAGCAGAAGCTCCAATCCGAAATCCATCAGCTCCTCTCCTGCATTTCCCACGGCGCAACACGGCTAGACCAACACCGATATCGCAGCGAGCAGCAGTACAAACAAACACACATGTGAATTCAACTGATACTAGAGGAATTCGACCTTTGAGAACATAAAAATGGTTCTCAATCTGAGACTCATTCTAAACCCAACATTGCTGGCGGTGTGAAAATTACTACATGTTTCTTGAGTTTTGCAATCTCGTCTTTCTAACTCTCCTAAACATACACATTCTCAGTGCTTCTTGTTTATAAAAGTGACCATTGAAATCTGAAATCTCCGCAAAACTCAGAATTTTACCTAAAGAAAAGTTCTATGGAATGTTGTTCTTTAGTTTAGCCTCTCACAGCTTGAACCGTTGCAATCATGTGAGCCATGACAAGAGCATATCGAACAGCCGTGTGCTGTGGAGTGTAGCTGTCTCCAAGTCCAAAATCCCCAAAGTTGAGTTCTATGTTCACAAACTTACCCGGCAACGACCTTTTACACAGAGCTTCATGCCACATCTCCAAAAACTCCTCCATCACTTTTCTTGCCTTTGCCAATGAAGAAATAGGAAGATACTCCACCTAAATGATACACACACACACACACACACACAAACCTTTAGTTACATAACCCACAAACTCCAAATTAAGATTACAAGTAAGAGGATAATCTCAATAAAATAAAAACAAGGTTCATCTTCTATATGCATCAACATTGTTGAATGTTCATTATATGTTGTAACATTGTAAATAGCATCAATGATCATCACTAAAAAGGGAATATTTTCATATATCCTTTTTGAATTGCGATTGCAAGAAATTCTGTTCACAAGACAATTTCGATAAAACATTCATCATCAACATGTACCAACATTGCTTTTCATCTGTCTCAGGTTCTGTATATAATATCAAGGAACATCATTAAAAGGGAATAGCTTCATCATATCATTTTGGATGATTACAATACAAAAAATTCATAATCTGTACGCATCAACATTGTTAGTTATTTGTCGTAATTACTGTAAATAGCATCAAGGATGGATCATCACCAAGATAAGGGAATAAGCTCCATACCTCCATGACTATTCCTCTAACATTCTCAGAATGGGTAGGAACCACTTTACCAACTCTCAATCTAAAATCACCAAGTTGATACTGAAACCCTTCAAAGTAAAGCGCGACCTTCGATTTGTAAGACTGAAGTTTCTCCATTATCAACTGAATCGACGAATCTGCTTCCAGGACGATCCTCTGCGACCTGATAATGAAATAGTACTTACTAGGCTGATCTGCTAGCGAAATCCCCAGAAAATCACGCGGGAACTCCGCTTGATTTGCCTGATCTGCTCAAAAGTTTCAATCTCAAGGCTAAGCGGAAAGATGAAGGAGATGGAGAAATAATAGGAAGAGAAAGAGGATGGAGGAGGAACCTCGCAACATGGGTCTGTAATAGTTGAGAGTGGCTTTCCATCTTCCTTCCTTGAGGCCACTGATGCTCTCTACGCATTGCGTAGCTTCGTTGAGGATTTGGCTGCTCACTGTTGATCCTTGATTTGGTTGCCAATACAAAACCCTAGAAGAAAACCCCGAGAAGGGAGGTTAATTTAACTAGGTCAATGACTCAAATTCCGAAACTCAATAAACTATTCTTCAGTTTCTGCAATCATGAAAGATACCATTTGACGGGCATTGTTCTTGAAGGAGAAAGAGATGGAGGATCTACAACAAAATCGGTTAGAGACGCTGGAGTTTTCACGTGATATTCGCTTTTGCATTAAGAGGACAAAATATGTAAATATGGACCAAATGTTATGAACATCTGCCACAAATATTATTTCATAAGTTACCATTGAAACTCCTGTAGTAAACATTTTTTCTGCAGTATCAATTGTATATGAAACTCTGCTAGTATAGTCTATAAATCTGCCATACCTTATCTGTATAACATGTCATAAGTCAACCGTTATGTAATGGTATCACAGCTATCAAATCTAGAATTTAGTAGCTCATAAGTCACCGGTATAACAGAAACTAATACATAAATCAGCCACCATAACGAGTACATACGTCTACCTAACTTTCATAAATCAGTCATATTTTTTACAAATCTGCTATAACCATCTTTTAAATCTGCCAAAATCAACATAAATTAGCCATTCTTTGTAAATTTGTCACATCGATATTTACATAAGTTTTCCATTCTCATAAGTCATTACGCAAAATCTACCGAATTCAAAAATCAGCTACGATAAATCAACCGTATCTATATATCTATCGTAAAATTATCGGCATAATTAATTGATAGATTTTCATAATAATCCGTCAAAAATAATAAAATATTATTATTTTTGCTGATGTGAAAATTCAAAATTAATGATATAAATATAATGACGTTTTTTTATCAAATACAAAAAAGAATATTTCCGATATACAAAATATTTTAGTAACTAAAAAAAATGTAAAATAGTTTAGTAAATATGCTACTTTTGAGGATAGTTTAGTAACTTTCTTTTATATATATATATATGTATAAGAACAAAATACATATATATATATGTAAAAAGAAAGCAAAGCTATGCGAGTTGCCACTACTACCACCACAAGCTTGGCACGGGCTAAGGGATATGACAATTGGATCTTGGACCAAGCTGAAGGTGTATTTATTTGGAAACATTAATTTTTAAATATTTTATGATCCAAAATGTTAAACGAATCGGATTAAAGGTCGAGTTTAATCACTTGAACACTAGAACGAATCTTTATCCACTTCTCAAGCTTGTGGTTCATGAAAAAAGTTAGGGACTCCCTCAATTGGTGTGCATGTGCAACGGATCGAGAGGAGCAAACCGAATCTCCCTCACCTCCTTCTTTCTCAAAGCACTTCAAATTTGAACTTCGCATTAACTCGCCAATAAAGAATCTTTCGTCTATCATTTTTTAGAGTTTGATATTTGAACTATATCGATGTTTGAGCAATAATAGTAATAACCATATCCACAAAGTAAAATAGACACATAAATTTTTCACGAGATTTAGTTTTCCAACCTACATCTATTGAACCTAGTTCATAAAAAAATCCACTAAAACAAGAAGCATTTAGATTGCATATGGTACAACATAAAAATGCTACAATTCTTTTCTACGTGGTTTGTGAACACAGTATCAGATACATCATGTCTAATTATCACCTAGCTGCACTGGTGTAACACCATCTTCAATGGATACAGATTCCAAAGAAATATCATCAACAACACTCACAGATTTCTCATCTTGTTAGTATGTCTGATGGGACGACGCTAGACAAATGTATGCACCTTTCAGCAACACCCTCGACAGCCGTAAGCCTTCATAAGACAACCCCTTGACATTTATATCACTCCTCTAACCCTAGCACATAGGGTTCTCACGAGATTTGGCAGATACAACTTGCTTTCTAAGTTTATCTACTTGCCAAATCTAAATATAGAATATTTGATTTTCCAAATTCAATTGATACAACTTGTACTTCAAGTTTATTTACTTGCCAAATCTATTGCAGAGAATATATGATTCTCCTAAAATCTCATAACAACTCAACAAGCCACTTCCACATCAGCAATTGCGGTACATCAAGTTTTTGCTTCTTGTTATGTTCTCTGATACATTCTCTGATGCCATCAAGTCAATGCCTAGTATGTTGTATTTGATATTTCAAATCTCAAAAACTCTTTTCAGCTCTGCAAACTTTTTGCCATGTCAGCAATTACGCCACATCAAATTCTTGCCTTTTAATATGTCGTTTGATAAGATCTCAACATCTTTTCTGATGCATACTATATTGTATCTAACTAGAGACTCTATAATCTGAGAGACTTCTCTGATACCTTTTCTACCTGATGCATCCTCTGTTGTATCCAAGTAGAGACTCTACACTCAGAGAGACTTCTCTGATACCTCTTCTACCTGATGCATCCTCTGTTGTATCCAATCAGAGACTCTACACTTTGAGAGACTTCTCTGATACATCCTCTGCTTTAAGTTGATGACTATCTCACTACAATCATCTATCATACTCTTGTTCTATGTTGATGATTGTATCAGCTACTTCATCAAGTATTGCCTCAACCTTGTTGTATCAGAACACTCTATCTCATCTGTCCAATGTCTAGATCAACCATGTGGTTGATCTACATTCAGTCTTGATAACATTGTATCAACCACCGTATCAAATATTATCCCAGTCTTTGTTGTATCAAGACTTGCATATCATACTCCATCTCATCTTTCAACATCTGAGTTATAATATGTTATGCTCAACACATTAGTCACCATAACACTAAAAATCTCTCTTTTGATGACTGAGTTGTAGAGCTCAAGCTCAAACTCAATATAATAACACGTGTTTCACATCAAGTCTTTGTGGTTGTGACACGAGATATGTAACACATCATGATGTATTAGTTGTATCATATATTTGTGTAATAGTTTCTCAACTAAGTTATCAATACACTAACAATCTCTCCCTTGATGACTGAGTTGTAGAACTCTACCACACACCAACTACTATATATCTTCAAACTCAACTTCAATCAGATATATAGCTCAGTCAGCAATACACTAACAATCTTTCTCTTGATGACTGAGGTTTATAACTCAAACATCAAATCATTACTACAATCAAATCAGCAATTCCCCCAGAAATCAGCATCTTACTCCCCCACAAATCGTCTTCTATCTCTCTTTTTAGCTTTGTTTGACACTCAACCAGCATATAAAATGAGTTAGAAATAGAACACAATTTCTCAAAGTGCATTAAATAACATTTCAATCAATTGAACCATAGTATGCACCAATCTGACGAACTACATCAATCATGTGTTTGACTTAAAATGTTTTGGTCTCCACAACACAAAACGACGAACTATATCAACTACATCAATAATACCAACTGAACCAACAATGTCAACTATAAAGTATGATTAACCGAGTTATCAAGTCTCATATACATCTGCACACAAAATCGTTTCTTTTTTCTCCCCCTGCTTGATGTCACAACTAAGTTAAAAACATCATCAAAGCGGATAGACACATATCACTCACAATTTCAAGTTGCTGACTGAAGACTTCACACCTTATTCTTCATAGTATCCTCATGTCTGCCCAGAATAACAGTTTGCTGGATCCATAATCATTTGACAAGATTTGATGATCTGAATTTACTCATAGAACAAAACTTCCAAGGATAATCATTCATGTCAACGAGCTTAAACCTGATAACATCAGAGCTCTGTTGGCACAACTCCTAATGATCTTCATCACTATCACATCTCTTGATGTAGAATCTTATTAACACATTGATTGTCTTTCTGGCATGTACACCAGTGTTGTGGAAAGACTTCTCACAAACCATTTGATACTCACCTTGGGACTTGAAATTAGTTATATAATGAGTTTGAATAAACAGATCAACATATCATTGAATCCAATCCTAATCTTTGTTTTTGAGCTTGATTCAACTCAAAGTAAATTGAATTTTAAGCCTCATCTTAAACAACATTTTTACCAGCGACTTTCACACCATGTGACTTATCAAAAATCGAATGATGCTCCTGATGGATTCTTTACAACTCTTTTCAATCTCAACCAAAAGTTCATTTTTCCATGAATAATATCTCTCAAGGTGACTATACTTCATTCAGAGTTGTAGATCTTCTTCTTTAGCCTCCATATTGTACATTTTCTCTTGAACCATGTACCAACATACGTCACACATTCTGATTTTCACAGAGATATCAATTAGTGATCCTCTTATAGCCCACATGTGATTAAGCATCTCATTCATACCATCAAATGTTGGTCTTCACACCACATTCATCACCTATGTTCTAAACCCATTTTTGTGAAATATCAAATTCTTGATATTATTATCATCTTTCCACAAATCATCTATTGTCCAAACATTCACATGATGGATATTAGAAGAAACAACTATCTTAACAGCAAAAAGTTACCACTGTCGCCAATAGGAACAAGATCAAGCCTGCCGTACGCATAGAATAGTCTCTTTCTGATGTGATAGCAATTTCAAAAATAGTTACAAGATCCAAACCACTTTTAAGCACTACTTTATCTCATCACAACTCTGTCATCTCTTATCATTATGATTATCAACTTGATCCAAATGATGCTCCATTGATTTCTAAGTGCACAACATATCTTGAAATCAAAATCGTGTAGATCCATTCTGAAAACTCAAGGCCTTAACAAATTCATAAGGGTTGATGGTTTAACAGCTAAACACATACTTTTTTTCTTTCCAAAGAGAATATCATACTCAAACTTCTGAGCTATCTACATGTCGCATTCTACACAACTTTGATTCCTCCTTTTCATCCACCAGCTCTTTGTCCAGCTTTTCATCTGATTTGTAACATGATTCATTTGGTTTCACAATTGATTCTCATTCTTGGTTATGCTAAGTCACCTACCAAAGACAAATCAGAAGTACTCTCAAGTTTTCTCTTCTTTTGTTGCTTCATTCCATATGTCAGCATCATAACAATTATTTGATCAGATTTCATCGTATCAGAGTTCAAAGACCCATCAAACATATATATATGTGTAGCTGTTCTTGATATAGAAGAATTCATAATTGCTCATTCATCAACTATTATAGGTGTTATACTTTGATAATCCCCCCTGTACTTCATCAACTAAGATATCATAATAATGACTTTGTTTTTGCAAACCACATAACCTCATCAACAAAATTTAACCATTGTTGCCTCTTTTAATATTTGCATAGTAACCCTCTACATATTTGACTAGCCCTTTGAAATGCTTTAAAACACTCCATCAGCCTTGATTGATATGGAGTATACTGATCTATTCAAACCTAAAACACCACGAGAACTTATCAAGATTATAATCGACCATTATAGCTTTCAACTTTTAGACTTGTTATAATACCTATTCTGTATTATCCTTTAACTCTGCATTCCTTTGATTCAACTTCTGTTTCCATCTGTGATAATTTCTGATTGAGTTCCAGAAACAACCTTTCCCAATTACCTTGATTATATTTTAGTTATATGGTCATAATCCTATTTCAGAAATCATCATCTCAGCATCACTTCCACTTAATCCAAATTATGTTGTCATCTTCATTGGTTCATTAGAGATGGTTTTCCTTCCATTTTTCTCTCCTTTTTCTCATCTGTGACTGATTTTTCTCACACACATCATCTCCTTAGCATCAAATCTCTGATCTACCCAAAATAAGACAAATCTCTATCGGGAACCCGCTTTGATACCAAATGAGAGTTTGAGATTTGAGCTATATCGATGTTTAAGCAATAATAATGATAACCATATGCACAAAGTAAAATAGACACATAGATTTTTTACGAGCTTTGGTTTTCCAACCTACATCCCCGAGACCTATTCCAAAAATAAATTCACTAGAACAAAAAGCAATTACAATTGCATATGGTACAACATAAACAAGCCTACCATTCTTTTCTACGTGGTTTGTGGAAATAGTATCAAACACAACATGTCTGACTACCACTCAGCTGCACTAATGCAACACCATCTTCAATGGATGCAGATTCCACGGAAAGACCATCAACATCACTGACAAATTTCTCATCATGTTAGTTTGTCTGATGGGACGACGCCACACACATGTCTGCATCTTTTAGCAATACCCTCGGCAGCCGTAAGTTTTCATGAGACAACCCCTTGGTATTTGTATCACTCCTCTAATCCTAGCACATAGGATTCTCACGAGATTTAGTAGATACAACTTATTTTCCAAGTTTATCTACTTGCCAAATACAAATATGGAATATTTGATTTTCCATATTCAATAGATAAAACTTGTCCTCCAAATTTATCTACTTGCCAAATCTATTGCAGAGAATTTAATTTCCAGCTCATTGATAAGCAAGGTGGATTCACTAGCAACTTTGAGTTGGAAAAGCTAGTTCTCAAGAAACATGGTATGTACTTTTTGTCAATGGGTCATATCAGCCAGCCCAAATAATTCAACATTTTCATATGAAGATTTAATACCATCATACAAGTTAAGGTGGAGTCGAACTGCACATGATTTACGTAGAGCTGGTTCAACTACTGCACCAGTACTTCTCCCACATAATATATACTTAAAAAGGTGATATATCAAAGGTAGACTAGTCAAAATAAATGTAATAACAATCCTTCATTAATATTGGAGAAATTCAATGAATACAAGTTCTAGTTTGAAAATCAACTCGGAAAAACTATTAAAATAGTGAGAAGAGATATAAAAAGTGAATATGATCAACTGTTAAATGTATTTCTTCTAGAACATGACATTATCCATAAAAAAAACTCCACCATATTTACTAGAATAAAGGAACTACGGTAAAAAAAATCAAACTCTCATAAAAATGATGAATGGAATGTTTGCAAGAATTTGGGTTATTTCAAAATATTTAGGATGAAATGTTGTTTACTAGAAATATCCTGAACAAAACATTACATAAATTTATCTACAAAGCACCGTATGAACTTTGGAAAAGTATTGTATCATCGTATATATTAAAAATATGTGAGATGCCTAGCAAAAGTGGATACAACACCATATAAAAAGATCATAATCAGATTAAACACAGTGGATTGTATTTTTATTGGATATGGATACAATAATTATGCATATCGGTTTCTAGTTTACAAATTATACATACCAAACATCAATCTCAACAAGGTAATGGAAATGCAATCCACCAAACTGGGGCAAACTAAGCCCGAGAAATGTGTCTTTCTTTGAAAATGTATTTCCATGCAAAGATACAAAATTAAAAGCGGACGCAAAAAGAAAATGAAGAAAACTCCTCTCCAATGAGACAAGCACTTTTGGAAGTTCAGTAACAGAAAATAAGAAGCTAAAGTTGACCTAGACTTCGTAAAAGAGTGCATAAGGAAAAATCTTTTGACGACAATTTCATGATGTCTTTCTCTTAAGGAGTGAGCATAGAACATTCATAGAAGTAATTTCTACATCAAATGTACCTTCTTGGAAAGAAGTTGTTAGTAATGAGATCAAATTCATTATGCAAAATCATATATGAGAAATGACTGATCTACAACAAGGGTTTAAAGCACTCGGGTGTAAATGAACTTTCAAAACCAAATTGAAAATCGGTGGCTTAATCGATAAATATAAGGTTTGGATTGGGGTGCAAAGGTTCCGGAAAAAAGATTCTTAGATTTCATTGACATTTATTTCCCAGTAATAAAAATAACTTCAATCAAAATGCTAATCAGAATAGATACCCTAGGAGGCCTTGAAATCTAACAAATAGATGTAAAATATGTTTTTTAAACGGTGATTTAAAAGAAGAGATTTATATGAAACAACCCGAACGATTCATCTTCTATGGTAAAAAATACAAAGTTTGTACACTTTTGAAATCCTTATATGGATTTAAAAATCTCAAAAAATGGCATGAAAAATTTGACACTATCATGATGTCAAATGGTTTCTGCCTAAATAAATGCGACAAGTGTATATGCATCAAAAATACTCAACATGGGTATATTATGCTACTCAACATGGGTATATTATGCTATGTTTTTACGTAGATGACGTGGTCATTATTGGTATAAATAAAGGTATGATTGTTCAAATTAAGAATATGCTTAGTAGAAGTTCGATATGAAATATATGAGACTTGCACATGCGATTCTAGCGATCATCTTGTCCAGAAATTCTGAAAGAAATCTGAAGGAATCATATTGTCTCAAGTTTATTATGTTGGAAAAAAATACTTGAAAGGTTCAAAGCCTAGTTAAATAGGATAGCCAAAACTCTCGTAGATGCTCAATTTCACTTGACTAAGAACTCATGAAAACATTGTCATAACTGCAGTATGCAAAGATGAATAGGATTCTGATGTATTTAAAAATTATCACAGCTGGAGTATGCAAAAATATTGGGAATCTTTACACGTGGCAGTAAAACAGTATCCTAAAAATCTTCCTTAAAAACTCGGTTGACTAGATCAATCATGGAATATGAATTTATAGCGATAGAAAAAGCGGTAAAAGAAGCTGAATGACTTCGAAATTTTTTGAAAAATATTCCGATGTGGAAAAAACTAGTGTCAATATTACGTATACAATGTGATAACTACTCGATTATAGCTTGAGCACTAAGTAATCTATATAATAATAAATCTCGTCATATAAGAAGATGACACAAAACCATCAAAAACTTGATTTTGAGTGGTGTAGTCATCATATATTATATCAAATCCATTGAAAATTTAGCAAGTCCATTTAGTAAAGGTTTAACACGAGATCAAGGTGTAAAATAATCGAAAGTAATAGGTTTAAAATCTATGAATTAAGAAAATTTTATAGAAACCTCAATTACTGACTCGAGAAAAACATATGGCAGGTCTATTAGTGAGTATGAAATGGCAGGTTTCTAGGAGAATTAATAAAAAAAATTATACTCTTTAAGTGCACGTATGATTAATCAGGTAAGTCAGGTAAGTCAAAGTCAAAATGGACACAATAAAGAATTAAATTCTACAAGAAATGAAGTTGGCTTATAATTGTTGTTTCAGATTACATCTAGCTCAGGTGATTCAAAACATAATATTCACCTTCTAATAAGTTACTGAGTGGTTAAAACCTAAAAAATGTTACTTACTCAGACACAATGAATTTCTATTTATACTATCGAAAGTTTTTTTTCTGTCTAGTGTATAAAATATTTCTATATATTAGAATCCTTCGAGTCTAAACGTCCATCGGATCTAAGGCTATCATTTATTTGATATTATAGTAATGGACAACCCCGTTTTAGCGCAGACGTTGCAGTGTCAAAATCAGTCCGGTGAATCGAGAATGGATTGTGCGAGCGCATCCATTGATGTAGCGAACGCGAAATTAGTAGATGATCTGCAAACATTTATTGATAATTAGATTTGTATTTATTTTTTAATTTTCATTTGTAAAACGTTTTTTTATTTATTTTTAATTTTATATTTAAATTAAACTGTATTTATTTAAATTCATTTTTAAAATATTTAACAATTTATTTTTTAAAATTTTTTGCTAAATATCGTCGAATTAACATCGATATTGGTCGCTAATCCGACACAAACTAGCGATGAATTACCGACAAAATTTTACCATCGACATTGCAAGGACTGTAAAACCAATCAAACTCCAAGATACCGATGTAAAACCGACGGTAACGTCGATTAACGATGTTGTAATTAATCCGGGTTTTAGCCGCAATATCGGTGATAATTTGTCGTGCGTTTATGTCAAATTATCAACGAATATTATAAGGAAACAAATATACCAGACATCATCGCAATGTAACGTCGCATTAACGGCAGAAAAGTTACGTTGGATTACCGATGATTCCTCGTCCTCACAAGATAACATCGAATTATCGACGAATTCGACCATTACGTCGACGGTTTAATGTCAACTTGATTTTCAACGAAATGTCATCGCTAACCCTCTATAACGACGGTTTAACAACGAATCCTAGCGTCATTAAACCCGCTGTTTCTTGTAGTGTATGTTGTACCTTTGTAGTTTTTAAAGAGTGTTAGTAACTTCAGTTTTCACCACCACTAGTTTTCCTTTACATCAAAGCTCATTGTTCATAAAGCAAAATAATTGAACTGTCTTGAATCTTAATGATTAACTTCTTTAGTAAAGCACTACAAGAAAACATTAACATTTCCGACGGCATTTCCGACGCATTTCAGACGGAATTAAAACCGTCAAAATTTTCCAACGAAATGGCGACGGTTTTTAGACGGACTACAGAGGGAAAGAAATTTGTCGGAGATCCGTCGGAAATTTCCAACGCCTGCGCAACCATCAGAACATCGATGGTAAAACCTGACTGTACACCGTCGGTTTTCCAACGAACCCGTGGTCATGGGGATATCCTCTTGATATCGTCGCAAATTACCGACGAAACTAGGACCATCGGTGTTTTTCCGATGACTTTCCGACAGCTTGTGTTTTTACTATCCGTCGGGAATCCGTCGGAAATATACCGATGGGATGACCTCGATTTTCATCGGATAGCCATCGGAAATATCCGACCATTGTCGGAATCCATCCACAATCCATCGGAAATTGAAGAATAATCCGTCGGTAATCCGTTGTCAGAAATCGTCGGAAATCTGTCGGAAAAGTAAGAAAAATCGATTCACAATTTGTGATTATCCGATTGTGGTCGGAAACCGTCGGAAATCCGTCGGAAATGGGAATATTCTTAAGAATAATCTGTCTAAAATTTTTGAATATCTGTTAAAAATCGTAATAATCTGTTAAAAATTCGTAATAATCTCTTAAAAATTCGTGATAATCTCTAATTTTC